>PVLA01002972.1:0-236636 GCA_004027455.1 Hydrochoerus hydrochaeris
AGACCTGTGGGGGCAGACCCATGAGACTCCCCTGGACATGGCAGACCTGTGGGGCAGACCCATGAGACTCCCCTGGACATGGCGGACCTGTGGGAGCAGACCCATCAGACTCCCCTGGACATGGCGGACCTGTGGGGCCCAGCTAGTTTGTAACTGAAAGGATGAGAGGCCAGCACCATCAGGCACCATGCTGTCAGCCTGTGGAAGCACTCTCCTGTGACACAATGACTGACTGCTAGCAGGGTGACTCAGCCTTAGCAGGAAGTCAGAGTGCTGTGTCATCTGAGCCCATGCTGGGTGATGACCTGGACTCCTCACAGTCGGCTTCCTCAGACGCTGAGGCGACACCAGCCTCAGCTGCTCTCACTGCCTCTCCTGGAGAGGTGGCCAGAAAACTGTCACCTGCCACCCTGCTGCACAAACCTTCCCAGTGCCTCTGGCAAGCAGGACAGACAAGGCCAGGGTAGGGGGTGGGAGACTCAGAGGACACGCCTATGCTTTGGGGTTCACAGCTCTCAACCTTGAGTCTGCAGCAGACTTTCCAGAGGCCTCTCCAGCCCTGGGCAAGGGGCAGTGTGTGGGAGGAGCCTGGACAGGAATTCTGGGGTGATGCAAGACACCTAAAAAGCACACACAGCCCCTCTGGGCAGTGAACTCCCAGCCCGGGCACACAGCCACTGGTGTGAGCCTGCTTAGCACAGTGCACACTGCTGCTGCTGGGTTTCCGGCTTGATGCTTGGCTCACAAAATCTGATTTCTCAATAGCCACAGAGTGGGCAAGAAGAGGTTGCAGCTGCTTTGCTGTGCTCCTGCCCCGGGGGATAAAGTGTCCCTGAGTCACTGCTGTGTGGCTACATGCAGTCAACAAGCAGCTCTGCTGTTTCTGGCAGCAGCGCAAAGGTGTCCCGGACCTCCGTGAGCCCAAGGATGCCTTCGCACCAAAGCATCTCACCTATTTTGGGGGCTGACTGCTTACTCGAGCGTAAGACATGGAATGAGGGGAAGCAGCGGTGCAATTCGGCTCACCGGGAACGGCCCTGGTCTGGGAGTGGGTCAGAGAACATCTCGAGAGGGACTGTGCAGTGCAGGAATCATGCATGTCGACGCGGAAGCCGTGTTCTGCAACCGCAGTTCGGATAAGCCCCTCCCTGAGCCCCTTTCCCACGCTTCCAGGAAGTCACATAGACACCACGTGTCATTCCGTGGACGCGGCACTGTGGGGTGTGCAGGGACGATCGATTGGTTAGCGGTTCTCCCGGTGGAGCGCTCGGCTTCTCTCCCGAACGTACCCGCATTTAGGCTCCTGCTAGTCCAGAGTCATGTCAAAATCCTCCTCCTCTGTCTCATCAGTTTCTCTTTCTTGTCTCTGTGCTTTTTCTGTTTAGCACCCATGAGATTAAAGTCAGAGGCTACTTTTATTCCCGCAGCTCCACAGTCTGCTAGTGCACTTCAAAGGTACATACTTCATAAGCATTTATTGAATGAATGAACGGCTAAACCAACACAGAGGAGCTAACTGACTTTCTGCCCATCTTCCTCTTCCTCTTCCTCGGTCTATCTGTTAAAGCTGGGTGGGGAGAGAAATCTTTCGTTTGCCTCATTTCCAACAGAATGCCCGAAATTCCTCCACCTGTCCTCGATGGGCTGACAGGCTTGCAGGTCGGCTTCTGCTATGAGGAACCAGGACACGGGATGGCTTTTGTTCCCCTGTCTCCAAAATCCAGAAGTTCCCTTTGCTTTAACCAGTGGGCAGCTTCAGGAAACTCATCTAGGAAAGGCTGAGGCTCACGGGTGGGGATGTGTTCCGGGGTGTGAAGGCTGCTGGGAGGAGGGCTGGGTGGGGACCAGCATGTGGACGAGAAAGAAGCTCCCCAGAGGGAGAACATGGAGAAACATCTCACCACGCAGTGACTGGAGCCATGCAGGGGACTGATAAATGTTCAATAAATAAAAGATTTGTGGCGGTGATTGTTAAGGCAAAGGATGGCCCAAGGCAGCCAGTTAAAGGCCAACTAAGAAAGCATAAATGAAAGCTATCCATAGGTAGGTGGGGAGAGACTGCCTATAGTGAAGAGGAGCGATGCTTCTAGAAGGGCGTGGAATTCAACCCTAAAGTATGTGTAAGATCTTAACAGAAAGGTGGGAAGGGGACTGAAGGCCTTATATTAAAACTGGTGAAAGTAAATGGGTAGAGAAATGGAAGTGTAAGTTGTTCAAAAGGGAATAATAACACATGTTCTGACTAGATTGTGATGTCTAACATTCACAGAGAAGCTGAAAAGGCAGCTAGGGACGCTGAAGCTTGGCCCAAGGGAAGTCAAGTTCTAGTTCAAAGCCCGTAAGGACCTGGTTCCTGGGTGAACGGCAACAGGGGCTCTTGTTAGGTCAACCGGGCTTAATTTGGAGAAATACTGAAGGGCGTCAGCAAGCCACTGAGGGGCTTCAGGACTGTGGCGCCGTGCTTCATGAACTTGACTTGTTCCACGATTCTGGGGAAGATGGTCTTTGTCACCCAATTCGGAGTTCTCAAAACGAGGTGAAATTTTGTCAATCATGAACAGAAGCATTCGTGATTGGAGGCATGTCAGTACTTCGTGTCACAGATGGAGATGACTGTAGCGGAAATACAAAGAAAAGAGCCAGACACCTGGAACTCATCAGCCTGTTCCTGGCAGGCTTGCAGGACTGCAGGTCCATCCCTTCTACTAGGATCTGAGGTACAGAGACACTGTGAAGGGAGAATGAAAAGCAGGGGAATCATGTCAGACACGGAGAGCGGAGGGCCAGGCACGAAGTCCAGGTAAGCTGAGACACCGCGGAGAATTCTCAGGCCGAGGGAAACTGCGGCTCATTTCCCAAGGAGGAAAGTGTTTTTAGTGTAAATGGATAAATCGGGTAATTGCGACGACTACCAACAGAATGCAATTCCAAGCTAATAAAGTAGGTTTATGAACCATGAAGCCATTTCTGTGAGCACTGGTTTTTTTTTCTATCTTTACCAAATCAAAACAGAAAAAGCCTTTGAGAATGGAAAGCATAAATCATAGAACAAGCACATAACTGATAGTGATGGGGCTCATAAGGGAAAAGCAGAGAAAGCTTACACTCACCACTTGCTAGCCTTGTGGCTGGGGAAGTTGCCTGAATGCCTGATGTGCAGCCGAGAACACAGAGGGACGGGAGAGCGTGGGCTGAGCCCTGGGATCCAGGAAGCAGCGGTTTAGAAGAAAAACGAAACGAACCCAGAACTGTCAAGGGAAGTTAAATAAACACCCACAGAAGAACTAGGGAGGACACATTTTTAATTATGCAAATGTGCCAGGGTGATGTCTCTTCTTTACAAGACAAAATAGCATAACCTGGCGAAGAACTCACCACCAGCATAGTAAAAATCTGGGCACCTGCCACATTGCTCCATCCACAAACTTCAGATTTCCACAGCGTCTGGCCTGAAACGTTTTCCCTTATACAAGTCACAGCGCAAGTTTGTGACAGAATCAGAAGACTGTGACGCAGAAAGAAAGAGGCTCTTGATAACCCTCCCTTGAGTGATTTCCCCAGAGGAAAACACCAGTGCTGATGTTTCTGTGCACATTTACACCTGCAACACAAACAGAGCTCAACAGCACACGCTGTCCACTCTTTCTAAGAAAATTCATTCATCAAACGGCGCAAGCGCACTAGGCAGCACATCCCAGGTCAACATGTCTCAGTCTTGCGCTTCGAGGAAAAGGGAGGGAAGGGAAGAACACAAGTCAGCTCATAGTGCCACTCTCTGCCTGTGATTATTACATAAATTTCAACTAATTCAGAATACTTTCAGAGCTAAGATGAACACAGTCGAGGTGAATGTTAGACCCAGGTGCGAACCTGGCCTGACCTGCTGAAGACACAGGTGGCTCCCGCCTGGGCCGTGTGCGTTCAGCTAAGTCTAAGTCGCTACTTGTGCCGGGGTGGCCGGCACTGACGCACTCATTTCTCAGCGCCTTTAATACTTGAAAATGCCTCGGGTGTGAAATGTGTCAGTTTATTCTGGGCCCCCTAAACTTGACTTGAACACAAGTGCACGACGCACTCATTTCTCAGCGCCTTTAATACTTGAAAATGCCTCGGGTGTGAAATGTGTCAGTTTATTCTGGGCCCCCTAAACTTGACTTGAACACAAGTGCACTTGAGCACTTGTTTCCAATGCTTTAGGGCCTGGGGAGAAGCTAAACCTGTCTCATGATTCAGAAATACATCCACACAGGCCAAAGGAGGGTCAGTGACAAGGCCTCCGTGGAGTCTGGCCCTGGAGGCGAGCTGTCTGCAGCCCTTGTGGGTCCTGCTCTCCCCGCTGGGATGGGCCACGCAGCTGGGGCTTTGGATCCGTCCCAGAACTGCGTCCCTCCGAAGGGCTTCTCAGAAATGCTGAATGAGGTCGTTATTCACTGCTAAGGAAGCTCCTGTGTCACTTCTGCTTTTATATCGCTCCAGAGTTTTGTTCTCCTGCTACCATGTGTTTCCTGCCCAGCCAGTTCTTAGTAAGGTTTAAAGACTGTTTTATTTGTGACCTCCCACGGGCTGGCTTTTATGAATGAGATGCTAAGAAGAGGACAGCGCTGTTAGGGTGACCCGATCTAATGAACAGACTTTTGTTTCTGTAATGTTTTAATGGGACTCAGAAATTCAGGCAATTTGGGAAGTCTTAGAAATGCAGAGGATAACATCACACCCACGGAGAGTCAGTGCTCCTGTTCCTACTTGACCATGCATCCTGGTTTAGCTAGGATTCTCTGCAGATGACCGTTACGATTTGTCCACGTTTACCTCCCAGCAGTCATGGGCAGCGCTGACCTGCAGCCGTCTGTTCAGGCTCAGAGCGATGGACCCTACATTTTCAAACCTTGGTGAACCAGCTGTCAAATGTATCCACTTTTGTGTGTGTTTTTCAGACATGGTCTTGCTATGCAGTTCAGGCTGGCCTTGACCTGACTTTGTAGTGAAGGGTGGTCTCAAATTTGCAACAATCCTGCTGCCTGTCTCCTGAGTGCTGGGATTACAGGTGTGTGTGTCACCACACCCAGCTCAAATGTACCGATTATTAAAGCTGAGATTACACAGACTCACAATGGTGTTAATTCCACTAAAAGCATTACATTCATACTCAGTGTCTAATGAACGTACTTCTTAAGGACTGTCCCACCCATCCCTCTCTCTGGTGGGAGTGCCTGCAGCGATGAACCAAGTATGGGCCTTTTCCAACGCTGTGCTTGGGGATCGTGGATCTCCCAGTGGAAGCTGGAAGCTGTGTGGACAGCAAGGAACACCCACGAATCCTGTGTCCCCTCCCTGAACTGGTCAGCCGTGAGACCCTTATTAGCATAACACTGGCAGGGTAGGTCCTGGGACTGGAAGGAAGAACAAAGCCCTGGCTGTCTCTACATGAGAACCTAGTTGGGAGACAGGTAAGTATCTAACGATAATGTGTCTTATAAATGTTGAAACAGGGGTGAAAGGTTTTATAGAAGAAAGAGACAATCAATTTTGCTTGAGTAGTTCTGAGAGGAAGTTGGAGTAGACAGTCTTTGAACTAGACCTTGAGTTAAGAAGACTCATTTACTAGAAAAGGAAAGGGGCTGCCCAAAAGAGGAAACGGTCCTGACCCAATGTCCCCGTCATTACTGTAGAGCATACACGTCTCAAGCAGTGTTTCCCAGGCTCTGCAGCCTGCGACAACCTTGAAAAGAACAACTGGGAATTCTGTCACTCTGAAGTTGCCACTTTTTAAAGGATTCACTTTTAACATTGAATTTCTCTTGCTTCAACCTAAAAGTTCAATGAGCTTTTCCATTACCCTTCTCATGTATATTTATTTGACATAGGATTCTGTTTTCTTTAGCTTTTTCCCCTTTCCTCCCCAACTAGAGGAGAACTGGGAGGAACTGGGAGGAAAAAAAAAAAAATCAATGTTCCCTGAGGAAAAGTGTTGGGATTCTCACATACGCTCTGCTTGGAAGACAGAAGGACCCAATAGGGACCTTCCAGGATGGCCAGAGAAATAGGCACCTTTGGCCAAGATAAATGGGGACACAGGAGAAGGAACCAAGTCAAGAGCAAAGAAAAGGAAGGACAGACTGAGCATTCCTAAAGAAAAACTTGTGAGTGCTGACATGATGCTCAAAAAAGTTCAGATTTCGGAGTATTTTAGACTCTAGATTAGGTATGCTCCACTGATGAAATCCAGGATATTCCAGCATCCTAAACACCTGAAATCAGAAGCACTTCCTACGGCAGGCACTTTGGACATGTGATGCACACCTGCACATAGGGAGCACTGAAGGAATGCATGCGAATGACACTAGGCCCTGGGGGCAGGTGACAGGTCTATCATAAAATGCTTGGAATCCACATCAGGTACCAGGGCAGCAGGAGGCGGGGAGAGGGGCGTGAAGCTGAGGAAGCTTAAATTCCAGGTCCCCTGGCATGCAGAGCCCTGGAAGTGGCTCTAGCAATACGTTCAGCTTGTCATGGGCTTCTGTTCCATTTATAACACCAAGATATTTTAACTGCAATCAGTTAAGGCCACTGTCTTCAGTTCCATGCTCCCTTGGGTCCTACTGTTTCTTGGGCTATGGTGCCAGGATGATGGGTAACTTGGGATGTGGCCACAAGGAGTCCAGATTGGGATACTTTCTGCGGGAGTGCACAGAACATGTGTCCATGGCTGGCAGACACTGACAGTGAGGTCGTGTCCAGGCGTCACCTCACCTACCACACCGCCTTTAGGCATCGGTGACAAGGACATGCAGTGTCAGAGGTGACAGAGCAATGAGACCTCTAGCTGAAGGCTGTCTGAGGTTTAGAATGACAACATCTAGAAGCTGATTTATGGACAGTGTTTCCAGTGGTCTGACCCTTATTTCATGTCCATGAGAGTGACACCCTATGTGTAAGGTTATAAATGCTTCACTGACTTATTTTTAATAAAAAATTAGAGTAGGAATTATGTGAATTCTGTCTTTGTTGTAGAAAACCTGTAGCCACGTTACAAATGGTGAGGATATCAGTGGGAACAAATGCCAGCTGCCCATCAGTGCCGAGGGTAAACCCTCATGCTTCCCTAGAGAATATGTTATAAATTGATACCACAGGAAGAGGTGCTTGGGTTACAGCAGAGATAAAAATAACATGAAAAAACTTTAGATGTATGCTGACAGCTAATAGTAAAACTATTATTTTGTTTTTCTGGACTTTATATGTTTGGAATATTTGCTCCATTGTTTAAGTACTAGGCTGGTTATGATCTTTTTTTTTTTTCCTCTACAAATACATTTTCACTTTTGTACCTCATTTTGAATTTGAGAGTCTGTGTACTTTTTATTAAGGTTGGTCTTCCAAATTATAGTTAGCCCTCTCAAAGCCTGTATCTGTTCCCGTGAGGTTCTGTGTTTATTCCTATTCAAATGTCACAGGACACCACACTACAGGTATAGGATAATTTTTTTTAACTTATGTACTAGATGCATTACTTTTTAACAGTTTTTTTTTTTTTTATTGGTACCGGGTATCGAACTCACTACTGTGTGCTTGCAAGGCAGGAGCTTATGCTGCTGAGCTAAATCCCCAGCCCTAGATGCATTACTTTTTAAAAATCCTAAATAAAGTGAACCTTCTTGGAAGGTGAGCCATGGCCTGTGGCTCTGTGGTTCCAGGTGCTCCACAACTGATCTAAATTGAGAAGCATACACCTAGGGCTTTACATGCCAGAGTGGTAATGAAGGGTTAAACACAGCTACAGCGTGGGGCCAATGAACCTAGGGCGTTACCTGCCGTGTCTAAGAGCTTGAACTGCTCTGGGAGTTTCAAGACGATCTGTGATTTAGAATGAACCTCAGTGATACACAGGGAAAGATCAGAGCTGGAGTAAACACGCTGGTTGGGAGCTAGTCATTAGACATTTAGTCTGTGATCACAGGGCCCTAACTCAGCCTGTGAAGCAGGAGTGGACAGGAGAGAACAGGTCTCCAGTGTTATCAAAAGGATCAACGGCCAGTGACTCACAGGATGTGGAGAGTGGCGAGAAAGAGCTGGTGCTGATGACTCCGAATTTCTAGCCTGAGCACGGGGGAAGATCACTGATAATGAAGGCGGGTGACAGGCAGCACACTGGCACTGCCGCCTTAAAGGGTTCTGATACATTTGCAAGACATAGTTGAAAATCTCCATTAAATTTCTTCTTTACGTAAATATTTTCGCTTGTCTTTTTTTTTTGTCAGGGGGAGGAATTCTAGATTCTCAATCATATCTTATGTAATATTTTAGCAACCAGCACCTCACAGCAAATTTTTCTTCTAAAGACTTTACTGAGCATTTATTCTAAAATCAGCATAGATAAGCTGCCATGTCTAAAATGAACTTGGAGAAAGACAGAAAGTATCCACCCTCAGTGTAGTACTGAAATTGAATACAGTATATTTTTTGAAAGATTATATATGTAATTGGGTTTATAAGCCAGAATTACAGCTTAACCAGACTATAAAACATTAAGGAAAGAAGAGCTTTAGAGTTCACTTAATTAACTTCCATTCAGATACAAAATGAATTATTAAATCGATACTGTTTGCATATATATATTAAATCACTCATAAATTCCCAATCCATATTTCATCAGCTTGTCTTTAAGAAATTCACGAGAGACTGCAATACAGACAACAATGTCTACAGCTTTCTCCCAGTTATTTCTACCAGTGTATATAATCTTTCAGTTTATTGTTACTTCTTTAAAAAAGTGTGCCTAGGGAATCTATTTGTAAAGAAATTTTAGGATTTGCTTTAGAGTCAGGAGAATTCAGAGTCTAATTTATGAAGGTGGGGAAGATATCTGATTATTTTTCATTTGTTTGCTATTAGCAAAGTGTCCTGCAGCTTACATTTCATCAAATTCTCTGGTATTTGAATATATTCATGCAGAAGAGAAATGTGAAGTTTTTTAGAATACTTATATGCTTACTGAATCGGCTCACTTCTCTGAGATTTGAAGTTGTTTGAAGGTAGCCTTTCTTTCTTTTTGTCCAAAGATTCTTTTTGCACAGATTAAAGCCAAATAGGATTTGGGTATCTTTTAATTTTCTATCACAATAATGCTTGGCTTTTTTTTTTTTTTTGGATTTTTTTCCGTGGTTGAGTGTATTTTTAGTTTGAACATAAACTTTAAATGATCTCTTGCTACTCTAGTCACCACTTTTATCATTTTTACTTATTTGTTTTTACTTTTTGGTACCAGGGATTGAACTATGACCTTGTGCTCGCCAAGTAGGTGCTTATGCCGCTGACTTAAGCTCCCGGCACTTTTATCATTTTTAAATAGGCACTTCTCTTTTACTTACATTAGCCAATGTCTCTTTTCTTTTATTTTCTTTCTTTGTGCAGGATACACATTTATTGGTTCAAATACAGTACCTAACACTTGCTAAACAAACATGGTCACATTTCCACAGGCATTCAGTTCACAGAATGGGGCCCATCCCGTGCTTCAGGCAGGTGTGAGGGCCAGCCAGCCTGCAGAGCCCACCAACCACTGTTTGGTCATGCGGGGTGGATGGAGCCAGGCAGGCAGGCAGCCCTTGACTGGCCCTTTGGGACCAAAGGCTCAGAGACATCCTGTTCACCAGATTCCTTCCTGGGACTGTGGGTGGAAGAGGCCCCGGTGTGCAGCCTAGGATGGGCTCATGACACAGGTACCATCAGAGCCCCCAAGGAGGGTGCTGTGGGAGGCACTGTCCCCAATGCCTGGAGCTCAGGAAGGGAGACCTCTTCAAGGGGATGGCTTGTCCCTTGCTGGGCAGGTTAGCCGATGTTTTTCTTTTTCTACTGATGTTCTTATACATTACTCCTGTTCCTCTGACATCCAAGTCCCATCAGAAAGTACACACAGACCCATATAGGTTCTGATCTGTCTCCTCTTTAAAATCACTGCCAACTACTCTGTCTGATTTTAATTTTAGAAACTTTCATTCCCTGGCACTGTCATTTCTTTCAGAACTTCTGTTCATGATCTACCTTGTTTTTGTCTAATGTTTCAAAATTGATACTGCTAAATTTCCATGTGCGCACATATCTATCTAATTTTATTGGAGTTTCCCTCTCCATTTCTGAAGTACTCTGTAAGTGATGCCTTCTCCTGGGATCTAGTCATTTCTATTGCTAGAACTGACTGCAACTATGTCAAAAAGTTTGCCTCTATTTCCTAAGAATTATCAGATAATCAAATGAAATATCAGTTGAAATACCTGTTGAAATATCAAATGAAATATCTTTTTAAAGCAGAACAGAATTTCCAGTGCATGTCTCAGGAGTGATGTATCTGTGAATAAATGATACACTAGTTTAAATTCACATATGCTTTTTATACTTATTTTGACCTTGTACTTTATACCTTAATTTTCCATGAAGAAACAAGTTTCCTAATGTTTTGTGCAGTATTCATTCCATTAAAGAGGCAAGATCTCATTCAGTTAGAACTCTGTGAAGCCCACAGCATTTCCCCGTGAGCTGGTCAGTGCCCGTTTCCTCTGCCACAGTTCTCCCCTTGGTCAGTACTAGTGCTGTTGCTATCTGGCTTTGGAAGTTGCAGTTCACCAAATCCAAGGGGTGGCAGGTGTAAAGGACACTGTGTCAGGATGTGGCACTTTGAGAGTTCTGGTTCCAGGAAAAAGTATATCACTCAGGAACAATGCCAGAAAACTGTTCTAGCCATGTCTATTGGCATTTTTAATGTATTTTATTGGTTTACGGTATCAGAAGACTAGGCCATGTAAGGCATGGCAGCCAGTGCAGTAGATGAGCACTGACTAATCACTGTTAACTGGGCCATGATGATGGACATTTATCTCAGGTCAAGTTTCAAATCTGAAAAAGGAGATTCCAAGAACAAAGTGGACAGAGCCAAAATATCATATCCTTGCATATTAGGTAATATAAGGCTAGATGGAGAGCTCATTCTAGAATGAGTAAATACATTTTAAAAACATCAACATAGGACATATAAGAAGCAATATTACAACCCCCTAAACCTAGAAAGAAAGGTGACCATTTTGAAAATGATTACTGGACCAGAGGAGATTTAGAACACCACTTGGAAGTCTACGTAGAGGGCAAGAAAACAAAGCCTAAGGAAAGAAGCAAGAGAGGGTCTGGACAAAAGGTGTCTGAGGGCTCTGACAAAGGAGCAAAAGGAATGGGGGAGATGAGTGACAGCTGGTGCCACTGAGGTGTGGAAAGGGAGCTGCAGAAGCCAGGACAGACAGGTGGCCACCTGGGTATCTGTGAAGCTCACAGCACTTCGCCCTCATTCACATTTCCAGTCAGCCTTTCCCATCTCCCTGCCACGGGCATCCAGGCCACTGAGAGTGGGCAGGCTGTGTCGGAAGTCACGGGGTTGAAAACTGGTGAAAAATGAAGTTTCATCAGTAAGAACTCAGAACACAGACTACGGTGCTAAGCACGGGAAGTTCTCCTTCCCAAACCACGGCAAAACAGGGAATCACATTCTAAAACTGAGGACTTCACTGGGCAGAACAAAGCGTATCCTAAGGATGTGAGGCCCCACCAAGGATCAGATGAGCTTAGGAAAAAAGCATCTGTAACGATTTACTTAGGACTAAATTTTTACACTGTAGAAATAAAAATTAAAAGACCCCTCAGCATATATGAAGGTGAGGAAAAAAACACATCTGGATAGAAAAATGATATCAAGCTAATCTCTGTTAACACAACTTGCCAGACAATAATATCATATTTCCTGAGTTTTGAGGTAAAGAACAGCATCAAGTGCAAATAAATTACTACCACAAGAAATAAAACAAATACAGCATATAACTGAATTAGCAGTAAGGAGGAAACATTTGAAAGGAGAACAACACAAGGAAAAAAGAAATTAGTGTGAATACTAGTGCTAGAGAGCAAGAAGACTGAGTAAGCTAATTGGAATTCAGGAAATAAAGAACCTCCCTAATATGAAAGAAGAAAATGACATTTAAAAAAATTTTGTTTGAAACCTACAACTAATACAAGAAAAAAAATACAGAAAATGATGAAGGTATTTTATTAATTTACATATGTAAATCATACTGTGGAAAATATTTTCATCAAACACTATAAAAGTGATAGAAAAGTAAACATAACATAAACAATTTATGACACAAGTACAGATCACCAATAAACACGTAAAAATACATGACAACTCCCTGGTCTCATTAAAGAAATAGCAACAAAAATAGAAAGATGTCTCCACATGCAATAACTAAACTTATGTGGCAGCTTGAAATGCAGCAAGCTACTTCCTTGTGGATCTTTTTCAATATTAAAAATGGGGGCAAAAACCACCCGGGCAGCTGTAAGGCCAAACATTGCTCTGGCCGCTCCATGGGGATGCTTTTGATTAAAGTTTACTTTTAAATTGCTGGACTAAGGAAAGCAGATGCCCAAAATGTGAGTGGGCCTTCTCTAGTCAGGTGAAGAGCCAAACAGAACCAAAAGGCAGATTCTCTTCTGTGGAAGAGAGAACTAACTCTTCCAGCCTGACCATCTTCCAGCAGGATCGGTGCTTTACTCTTGCCTTGGAAACAGACTGAAATGGCTGCTTTCCTGGGTCTCTAGGTGCTGACTTCATTTACAGAGCTGGGGAACTGTTGGTCTCCATAACTGCAAAAGCCAATTCCTTACAATTGTTCTCTGTACACACACACACACACACACACACACGCACACACGCACGCGCACACACACACCCTGAAGGCTCTGTTTCTCTGGAGACCCTACCAAATATACCACACTCACCTATCAAAGTCATAAAGTTGATAAAACTCACAATCACAACTGGTCTTTTGTTGGTGATGATACATTTATGTTGATAAAGACTGAAAACGTTTAACCTTTCAGGACCACAGTTTGGCAATTTCAGTATCTGTAAAAATGTCACTCTGTAATCCAGTGATTTCATTTCGAGGAAATCTGTGATGTGGAAAAATGGCAAATTGACTGCAGGTTTTATAAACATTAAAAGTGGGCACTGGGAAGAACCCAACATTGGATCCTGGACAATGGGAAAAATTTGGTAAATTCTATAGTGAGATAGATATTGCTAATGTATGTGAAAAACTGAGGTCTACTTAGTGGCAAAGGAAATTCTAATGATAATTAGAAAGAGGACATGAAATAAACAGGAAGTAAGACAATATGGTCTCAATTTTGTACTGTAAAGCAAAGATACAGAAACTTAGGTGTAAACATACACTTAGGTGATAAGACTGATGAGGACAGAACTGATTTTCATGCTAAAAACTGTATCCTCTCTGCTTTCCATAATTCCAAGAAAAAATACTGATCAAAGTATAAGAAAGAACACAAGGCTATTTTAAGAAACAGGCAGATTCTTACTTATGAGAAGCTGCAAAGTAGGAAACACAACCCCAAAATCAATGACCAGAAAGCCTGGTCAGCCAGGAATGGTTTCTGGTTTGCACCGAACAGCTGTTGGATGACCTATTTGCAGGCCCCGCCTTTCTCCCTGAGCTGCCACAGCAGGACTTCTCGGGGAAAGAACCCACCTTGAGTGCTGTGGCTGCAGGAGCTTTTCATTTTCTCCAAATGTGAGTCCTCAAGGGATTTCAAAATACTCCGTGTATCAAGATCTTTTAAAAATTTTATGCCCAAAATTTTTTAAAGAAGCAAGACAAAATGCAAGCTCACAAATGTCTCTATCGTTACAACTCTACCTCCTGCAGTTCACAATTACCTATTACCTAATCCTTTATTCCTCTTGATATTTCAAATGACTAAGTTGTTAGCATTTTGCATTAGAAAGTGATCATTAGTTGTCCTGATGCTGCCTCTAGTTAATAAATTAGGATAAGCGCAGACCGAGGTTCTTGCCGTGAGATGTATTTTTACTCTTCTGACCCAGTGTAACCACTTTCAATGTTCTCAGTGCACTAAGTCATTAAGATACTTGGAAATTTTAATTAGCAGCATAAAATATTCAAACTAATTCTCTTAATAATTTGATATCACATGAAGGCTCACCTTATATATTAAAATATAAATTTCTTTAAAATGGGCAGGGGAAAGCTGTGTTAAAATGATGAAGGTTCAAGAAAGACAAAAATTCACAACCCTCACGTAGTCCACTAACTTATCTTCAAAAAAAGGAGAAAGCAAGCACTCTTCAACCATCAGAAAACACAAGCAAGGAGCAAAATCAGTGCAGGGGGACGAGTAAGCGATTCAAAACAAATACAAACTCTAAATCTATGCAAAGATATGCAAACTCACAGGGTTGTGAAGGATCAATGGGAATATGCACTTAGTCTAGTGTCTGGTGTTTGATAAATGAAGTTATTAAGACATAGCTAATAAATGAAGAAATAGAAACAAGAATTGGCAAGAATGTGGGGAAACAAGCTCTGCTACAATTTATGGTTTGAGTGCAAATTGTATGGAAAACATTCTGATATCTTTTCTAAAAAGTAAAAAATTATATCAGTGCATGTATATATATATATACACCTACATGAAGAATCAAAGTGTATATGACATATATATAATAAATATATAATACATGTATCTTTCCATGGTGCCATTTCACATTCAAAATTTATGCTGTGGAAAATCTGAGCTCAAATGCATGAAGATACACACACACACACACACACACACACACACACGCGCGCGGTTCTGTGGTTGGTCACAGGGTGTGCCCAACCCCCTCCCCCCAGGGTCACCTGTGGAACACCTGGTCCCAGGGTGAGTCCCGGGAGGTAGTGGCAGGGCCTAGTGCAGGTCATAGGTCAGCTGGGGCCATGCCCTTGGATACTCCACGCCAGTATCTGGTTTGCTCATTTTTGTTTTACCTGTTAGTTTGAGATGGGTCTTGTTGTACTACTCTGATTGGTCTCAAATCCTGGCTTAAATAATCTTCCTGCCTCAGCCTCCTGAGTAGTAGTTACTGTGGGCACAGGGCAGTGTGTCTGGCTTCTGGGCTCTGGTTTGGGGATACACTCTTGTCCTTACACACATACTCCAGCCACAGTGAGATGCAGTCAAGGCTAGCAGCCTGGGGTGTTTCCCTGCAGTAATGCAAGAGAGTCTAAACACACACATATGCATTACCACAATCTTCTAAAGAAAACGGAAATCTAGTGTAAAATCCACCAGTAGGGTTGATTTAAAAATACAACCATGGAGTACGACATTAAATGTGATAGAATATACACAGATACAGAAAACTGGTCAATAAATAAAAACTAAATCGTGAGACGGTGGCTTGGCGGTTTAGTCACTTTCCCCACTGCTGAGACACAACACAGTGCCCACAGGGTAAAGGGGGAAATGGTTATCGTGGTTCACTTCCAGCCCATAGCGTGCTGGCTGCACGGTAGATGGCACAGGGTCTGGCGGAGGAGAGCTGCTCACCCCGTGGCGGCTGGAGAGAGTGAGGGGAGAGGGGCAGGGAGAAGCTCTCTCTCCGCGCACACACCACATCCCACTTCCAGCCAGGCCCCTTCAGCTCTAAACTTGCCAGTGGACTCCTCCTCTGGAGAGCATGGTGCTCCTACCACCCCGCCACCCCCAGGCCCCGCTCTGGGATGACGAGGCTCCAGGAGGCATCCTGCACAAAGCCCAGCATCAGCACCCTAGTTCTGCTGTGCATGTGTATAAATATACTTGACAGATGTTTCTGGGAGCCCACTCTATCATATGTCACTACAAGAGCCTGGATTAAGACAGTGCAGCTAAAGATTGTAGCCTTCAGAGGCATTTATTTTTCTTGTTTATGATAAAAATAAGACAAACTTAGGGCTGACAGAAGAGTACCACTGTTGTCCCCTGGTTATTGTGTTTTGAAATCTTTTTTTTTTTCTCTTTGAAATAAAGAGTTCGCACTTCAGAACTAAAGGGTGTACTGCTTACAATCCGAATGACAAGACAGAAAAGGAAATAAATAAATCCAGTTTCAGAACAACTGGAGGCAGTGAGATGCTAAACCTCTCCAGAACTCGCAGGGAGAATCATGTTCACTGCCTGGGTTCTGCATAACTCACACTTCACGTGAGGCACACACTTATGGCACGTGTGCCTGTCACCTCCATGCCAGCTACCTCGCATGTCCTCTCCGCATGCACCGTCTAACTTAATCCACACCCGTCCTGGGACACAGGTCGCGCGTGCCCGTCCCACAGATGTGGAACTTCAAGCTCACGGAAGGGAAAGGGCTTGGTGAGACACTGGGTGAGAACACAGTGGGCAGATCTACCTCCATGGTCCCTGCCGAAAGTCACTGTACACTCGCCAAGGGGACCTCCACGGCCACATCAAGAAAGGTTTAGTACGATGAGCTTTTTCTAAAGCTCATGCTGAGGCCCCTGCATTTCAGCATCTGGGAGCCCCAGGTGTTAAGCACATTTACTGGAGAGCTGGACACTGTGTACTAGAAATCAAAGCATTGTGGCTTGTAGCTGGCCATGGGAGCTTATTTACCAGTGTTAAGAGGCCAGAGGGACAGAATAAATATTTTTTACTAAGTTACTTGATGATGCTATCTCATTTAACAGAAAGATACTGGAGGTGGAATTTAAGTAAGTATTAAATAATATGCAGCTTTTACCCAAACACAGGGCACTGTGGAACTGGGTCTGATATTTTATGTCGAGTATTCAATGGATTCTTCATAGAGGACGTGAATTAATGTATCTATGAATTTCTCCAGTGAGCCTGGTGGGGAAAGTGACCTAACAATTTTTTTTTTAAACCGAAATGTTAAATTGCTCACAAGAAATTTTCACCTTTGTCTTCTCATAGCAACTTTCATTAACTTGAACATTTTGCCAGTGTTTTAAATACCAACTGACCATGGGAAAACAGACATGGAATACAAAGGCCTTGTAACTAGTTAAACTGAAATTTGAAAAATCCATACTGGGCGCATTCTTAGACCATCAGAAGCCTTTTCTTCACCATCTTTGGCATTGGCTAAAAGTAACTAGCAAGGGACACTGTCATTCTGCACTGGCCTTGAACAGACAGGATCACTGGTGGAAATGTCACAACAATGGCTATGTCATAAAGAGCCAATGGGGATTCAGTTCCTGTGAAAATGCATCTTACAATCTAAATGAAACGGTAAGTTATTAGGTAAACACAAACAGCCAACTGTTTCTATTTCATTTGGAAAGCTTAAGCAGGACAGTTCTCATAGGTGAACTAGAGGAAATTATTATAGGGCTACTCCATGAAAACAAAACAAAAACAAAAAGAAACAAAAAGCAGGAGATTCAGGTGGTTTCACAGGAGACTCAGATCAAAACTTCTTGAAGATCTATGCTCCAAAAGAAAGAAGAAAAGTCTTTAAAGTCCTTTTATGAAGCAAATAAAGCTCTTCTATTTAAACCAAAGAAAAATGGTATGAAGAAAGAACACTTGAGGCTTTATTTATAGTGATTCAGTAATACTGAATAAAATATAAATAAGGATGATCCTACTCCATATTAGGAAAATAATGCAATGCTGAAGGAAGGTTTCTTTCCAGAGTGCTAGATTGGTTCTATTTGGTTATATCATACTCTGTATAAATGCATCTGGGAAAAATCATGCTTATGTTCAAAGATACTGAGAAGGCTTTGACAAAATTAAATACACCTTCACACACACACACACACAAAAACCACTCAAAACCAATGGAATTAAGAGATATCTCTTTAAGGGATAAAAATATGCATATCCACTACTATTCAATATTATACTACAGGTTAATACATTTAAAGATAATACAATAGCATCATTCAAAATTTCCAGAAAACTGCTGATTAAACTAAATAACTTCATAAAGAAGTACAACCTGCACACAGAATTCAATGGCCTACATTTTATACAATAAACACAGGATATAATGGTGAGAAAAATTCTATTTATAACAATAATGAAAAGACATTTGTAATAATATATTTAACAAGTAATATTCAAAATCTCTTCAAAGAATATAGTGAAACAGTCTTCAAGGGTGGATTTGCATAAATGAAGATGTGCCGCTTACCTGGAAAATCTAACTTAATATTACGAGAATGGTAGTTCCCTCTCAGCTAAAGTATAAACACAACGCTGGCACACAAAATACCAAGAATGATTTTATAGAGTTAGACAACTGAATTTATTTTTTAAAAAGTCAACATATAAGAATAAACAGCAACATACTGAATATGGAAAAAAATAAGGGCAGAGGGAAAAAAATAAGGGCAGAGGGAAAATAGGCTTCTTTTTACTATTAAATCTTAGTTAAAAAACACAATTAAAACTGTGAGACTAGGCTGGACATGTGCAAGCCTGTAATCCCAGTATACAGGGGCTGAGGCAGGAGGATTGCTGTGAGTTTGAGGCCAATTTGGGCTATGAAGTAAGTTCAAGGCCAGCCTGAATTACAGTGAGACACTGTCTCAAAAATACAAAAACAAAAAAAGAAACAAAAAACCCTGTGAGATTAATGCACTGATAGGGTAGAGTAAAACGGAAAGTCCAGACGCAGACCCAAGCACATATGGGAACTCAGTGTATGACACAGGTGGTATAAACTCCCTGCTATAAAGATGGGATTAAAATTAATGCTTTGAAGACATGGGAATGGGCCAACTGGATGGACAATGAAAAAATACAAAAAACACCAGTGTCCCATGCCAGAAGCAAGAGAAACTCCAAGGACAATAGAGATTACAATTAAAAAAAAAATACACTCTTAGAGAAAGGCAGGAGTGAATTCCTTTCTAACTTTCATGTCATAGAAAGTTTTCTAAAATCTAGCTAAAATTCAGAGGAAATAAAGGGAAAATGAGTATTATTTAGTTGAATCAACGATTTTCTCGACATTCTGAATGATGCTATTGTATTATTTTAAATACATTTACCTGTAGTATAATATCAAACAGTAGTGGATATGAATTTTTTCTTAAAAAAAGACAGTATAAAACAGCACAAATATAATGTGATAAAAATGTTTGCAACTTGTATGACAGATAAAACACAGTATCGGTAACATATGTGAATTTACCTTAAAAACTAACAGTTGAAAATAGCAGAAGTAGGGCCTATGAAAATTCTCTGTTTCTATGTGCAATAAGAATTGTGACACCATTTTGAGAATCAGCTTTTCTAAAACTGCGACATTCACGGGCAATGTAGTGAAGCACATTGTGGGAAGCACAATGTGGGAAGCACAGGTTTAAAGAAAGAAAGGAAAGCAGGAAAGGGGAGGGAAGAGGAGGGAGGTGGAGGAGAGGGGAGGGATGGAAAGTCAGGAAGAACCCAATCGTGGTAAGAAGCAAGCTCTGTGGCCGGTTAACTCGCCCCATTTCCTGTCTGCTCTACCAGATGCATCCAGCCTTGGGAAATAGCCGTCCACATTTCTGCTGTTCTGCAGAGGGGCTCAGAGGGGGCACACAGAGCCCCAGCTGATCCCCAAGCTTGTTTCCCAAAGAAGCCCCCACTTGCAAGCCGTGTGCATTGGATCTGTCTTGGAGGTTGATGCTGAGGAAAGTCTGTTCCCTGGCTCAGGGATACAGAGAGCGGGTCTTTTGCTAAAAATAATTAAGGGCAAGTATTTAACAATGTGGTTGCCAGAGCCAGAAGGCAGTAAAGGCGTAAGAAAACAAAATCCTAGAGCAGAAGACAGTTTTGAAAGCTGTCACAGGTCCCTGGGAATCCAGAAGGCCCCATGCAGGCCTGGACCTGCAGTCACATCTCATAGGATGGGGAGACCACAGCCTCTCCCACATGAGCCGGCCCTGAGGCTCCACCCCAAGGCAGGAAGTAGGGAAGGCAGGACTGCCAACTCTCCGAGAGTCTACGCTTCTAAGACCCGTGGGGCTCCACATTTCAGGTATGATTACTGGAAAATGCAGGTTTAATGTTGCTATTTATTTGGACATATATTTGTGTTATTTGTGTATTGTGTGTGTGCACGCAAGTACACACCCACAGGCAAGAACCTAGCAAACCCCAAAGAGACCCTGACAGCACGCCTCTTCTGCCAATGTGCGGCTCCTTCCCCAGTCCTCACACCACAGGCGAGCAGACTCCCTGTAAGAGTTCTTTCTGGATGCTCTCTTACAGCAATGGTATGGAAGCAAAGGTTCTCTCATATGACGCATTTCTCCCACAGCATGATTGCTTCTATTTGGTTCCAAAGTACAATACAGAGACTTGCCCTCTATATTAGTAACATTCCTCCCAACATAGCTAGCAAAATTAGATTGTTTTCAGAGGATGGAGAAACTTATAAAATGGGTAATTTAGTTCAGGAGCAGGATAATCCAAGCACGACACAATTACAATTTGTTACAAGTCTCTAAAGTGAAATATGAAGCTGAAATAAGGTACCAAACTGCTGAAAAAAACTAAACAACTGGCGTCCGTTTTAAATTTCTTATGAACTTGAAGTTTCTTTATTACGATAAAAATTGTAAGCTTACAGAAGAGGATTCAGTTAGATTTTTGCATATAATCATTACTCAGGAAGTATGGACTTTCAACATTTTAATTCGTGTGAATTAGCAACAATGAGAAAACACAAGTTCTCTGGGAAGCAGGGGACGAGTTATCGTTGTTACGGCTTTTTACTGCTCCTGACATTGCTGGAGATGCCCATGCTACTTCCTGGTGGGAATGTTGAGACCTTCAAAGGTCAGTGACATCTCCCTCTCCCATCTCTTACCGTGTGTCCTGACCACGGTTACCATTCACAGGATTGGGACCCTCCATGAATGGCACAGTCTCTACTTCGGGACACTTCTCAGGACCATATTATTTTTCCTTCCATCCTGACTTTGACTTAGAGTGTCGGTCTGACCCTTGCCTTTGCTCTTTTTGTGCTCAGGTCTGCAGCTGTTTTATTTACCTGTAGTAGCCCAGAAAGCAACCTCCCCGCCCCCCAAATAAGTGACTACCTCCAAAGACTCGATGCATGGACTTCCTTAGGTAACTACTAGCAGCCAGCAGCGGTCAGTTACTCCAGGGCAGACCACATGGACTTTTGTCTTCACAGACTTTAAGCATTACCCACCGTCTGATGTAGGAGCCTTCTTTCCTACCTCTGAGTAGAGCAGCACTCTGCATATCCACAGGATCATCCAGCCCCGTGACGGCCAATAACCGTCTATCTTGACTTTGCACATAGGAAAAAAGGAATTTAAAGTTTTATGGTTCTTCGGGCTTTACTCCAAATCTGGTTGAGTGATTTACATCTAGATTTTAAAACATCCGTTGGTCTTACTAAATTTGGATTTGATCATTTATATACATATAAGAAAATGTCATTCTTGTAAGATTTGACATGCCTCATATGGCATTTAAAATGTTCAGGCTTTCAGCATTATGTGGTGATAGGCAGGTATCTTAAGTAATTTTTACTAATCATTATTGTGTGTGAAATTCTTAAAAGGCAGTGGTGGGGAGACAGAGACAGATTTATACTGGGTTTTTTTTTTTACAGTTCAGAACATGGAACACACTGCAGCATTAAACCATGACAGACCATAAAACAAGTTCTTTAATAGATATTAAGAACTGAAGTCATATGAACAACGTACTCTGACCAAAGTAAAATCAATGAAAATCAGTTTTTAAAAAAGATATGCTAAGAAGTCAGAAATGTTTGGAAACAAAACAATGCATTTCTAAGAAATTTATATGTAAAAGAAACTCCAATGAATATTAGGAAGTATTTCTAACTGAGTGATCATGAAGACACTGTATTTCAAAAATTTACAACATCACTAACACAGGGACCACAAACTGCTATGTATTAGAAAAAGCAGAAAGTCAAGCATTTACATTTCTATTTCAAGAAATTAGAAAATAAGTCAAAACTCAAACATTAAAGTCAATAAAATTTTAAAAGACGAGCACAAAAATTGGTGGAATTAAAAATGAATACATGCAGAATATTAAGATGTCAAAAGTAGGCTTTGAGAAAGAACAGTATGGATCAACCTCCACCCGGCCTTTTTTTTCTTTTTTTCAAGAAAGAAAGAAAAAAAGAAAACCAGAAGTGAAAAAGGATCCGCTACTGTAGACCTTAACAGACACTAAAAATGATTAGTTAGATGAATTGGAAAAATTCATAGAAAAAAGAGAACAAAACTGATGAAGAATCAGAAGTGGTAAATATGAGTAGTTTCTATAGGTTTTAAAGAAAATTAATGTGTAATTTATAATCTTTAGCTGCCTGGCTTCCGGGGTACAGTCTTCCAAAATACTTGAAAAGAATTCACAGTGTTTTTCAGCTGGTGCAAAAGAGATCCCTTTTTAATTTTTTTAAAAAATTAAAGCAGTATAACCTTACATAGGACAATAACTTTTTGAAAATAAGTTTCTGGATATTAATACCTTAGACATTTAGAGAAATCTCTTCACCAGAAGGAAAATTAGTGTAGCTACAAACTGACCACTGCACAAGAGATGAGCTACTATGTATTTCTCAAAATCACAAATCATTTGTTTGTTTGTATTTTTGAGACAGGGTCTCGCTATGCAGTTCAGGGTGGTCTTGAGCTCACTTCGCAGCTAGGCTGGTCTCAAACTCACAGTGATCCTCCTGCCTCAGCCTCCTGAGTGCTGGGATTAGAGATGTGCGCCACATTTGGCCATTCTTGCACAGCAGCGGCTCACTTCTTCCCTCTCTGCTCAGGGCGCAGTCAGCCTTCTTCTGACTGACGTCCCTCCCACCAGGCCGAGTGGGCACCCTGGGAGGCTCCCATTGCCGCTTCCTCACGGCTGCTTTGGGTTTAACAAAGAGGGAGGCAGACTTCCCTGAAATTAATCCTGGCAGCCCAAAATTTAAATCGATGCCCATAAAATGTGCAAAGTCAGAAGGACAGTGAAATGTGGGAGGGTGGAACATAATTCTGAAAATGCGATTCTGAAAATGCTCTCAGCATCATTATCTTTTGGAATCACGACGATGAAAAGACAAAGGCGCCAGAAGCAGCGCGCAGTGCGGTCCTGGGGGGCGGGTCCCCCGCCCGGCCGTCCGTGGAGCGGGGCAGGGAGCCGGGTACCTCTGTGACTGCCCCTGTGGGAATCATGTTTGTATTCATCAGCAACACGTATTCTGCGCACAACTGCTTAGAAGCAACAACGACATGGAAATGATTTCTGCTGACTCTCTTACCGCACAAAGACTTTCTCCACTTCTGTTAACTGTCACACTCAAAACAACCAGCGGGACCGTGAGGAACGGTGTCTTGTCAGACTTCAAGACGACAAAGGCACTTTAACAAGCGCTCGTAAGCAGTCACGGTCACATCCCTGCGTGTCCTGTACACACTGCACTCTGACCCCATCTTCCTTTTCACACTCGGATCTCACGATCCTTCTCCACCTCACCAGAAACACACCCTGCAGACAATGTTTCACGCTTCTCAGTTTTTCACTGAGTCTTTGTCCAACTTCTCAAGCACCTGTGTTCTGCTACATGTGGCTGCCTGCCTCGCTCCAGTAGACCAAGAGACGCTAGGGGACAGATCGCTGGGTGCTGTTTGGTGCACCAACGCCCCTATCAAAGGCACTCCAGAGACCCCGGCTTCTCATTTAAAGCAAGGACAGAGGAGGTGGCGCTGCAGAAAGCAAAGGTCTCCGATTCCTCTCAGGCGACCAGGTTCATCACCAGCACCTCCCAGAAATTCACCGACTGGGGAGGAGAATTTTTATTGATCCCAGGTGTCACAAAGCTGCCCAGGAACCGAGGCGGGGGAAGACACCGCCTGCAGCGTACTCACAGGTCTCCGTGGACGAGGCCGTAGATCTGCGGCATGCTCTGGTGGTGCACCCCTCTCAGGACCACGATGAGGACGATCACCGCGAGGGACGGCAGCCCCCAGCCCAGGAGGAGAAGCAGCAGGTACCGCTGGTCCGCATGCTCATCGTTCATCACCAGCACGTACCAGAAATTCACCGACTGGGGAGGAGAAACACACAGAACGCACTTGGCACGGGCGCCCACTCAGCTGACTTAGGAACTTTCTGTTTGCCTGAATTTCCTCCGACTGAAGCTCAGTCATAACGCTCTGTGATTCTTCTGAAAGATCTGTGTTTGGGGAAACGGGCACTAAACCAAATCTCCTTCACACAAGAACTTCATGATGATGAGAATGAGGGCAAGAGCCTAGGTTCTCCGGGGTTTTAAGAATTTTTATTGATCCCAGGTGTCACACATGGCCAGGCCAGACACTGTTCCCATGAAAGGGGATGTGACTGCGGAGGGGACCTCGGTCTTGGTCCCTGGGGGAGGAACAGAGAACCAAACACGAAACCACTGCCTAGGCCTCACAAAGCTTTGCGGTCTGTTTTGCTTTCTCCATCCATGCTCATCTTTTTTGCTTACTCAGCTGACAAATATTTATTGAGTGTTTACTAAGTTTCAGAGAGCAGCTAGCCACGCAGGATATGGCAGTGAAAGAGGTGAGAGAGGTATTTATCATTCCAAGGCTCAGATCCCAAACAAACAGGCCACAGACTCTTAGGGGTGATATTTATTTTATGTTTCCGTAATGTACTGCACCTGCTATTCTTATTAAGATATAAATATACAGGTGTCAAATATGTAGAGTGTGATGGATACGAAGATAGATTAGATAGAAAAAAAAGTGAGACCTGAGAAGGCTACTACCTGCCCCAAATCCCACACCCAGGCAAACGCAAAAATACCTATTGTCTTCTAGTGTTTTCATTCTGTGAGAAATGCTTCATTTAATTGTTATCTAGTATAGCAATGGCATTGAGTGTTGTATTGAACATTTTCTACACTGTAATCATTGCTACCTATTTACTAGATGAGCCTCCTTCACAATTTAACATGAAAGAGTGGGAAGGAAAATGAATTTTACACATACATACTGTACTAGGGGACACTCTTAGAGAAGGAACATTTTCAGAGCTCAGTGTCCTGACGCACAAGGTGACAGCAGAGATTGCGTGAAATTTTACATGGAAAACACTGAACACATATGCAGTCACCCGTGGAAAATGTGACCACTGCCCTTAAGTCTCCTATTGGAATCTGACAAAGGAGAAAGAGTTTAAGACCAAAAGTAAACACAGATAGAGTGGAAAACCTTTCTGTGTGAAAAATAATTAACTTGATGTTCCTGGTAAGGCTTTGCAGTACTGTTTACTGGGGTTCCTGGGTAAGATTCTATCCAGATTGGATCAGCCTTGGGGAACTGGTATTAGCTAAATGAGGGAAGGATAAAAATGTTTGGTTCCTTGGAGATTTTTCTGAATTTAATTTGCTGTCAGCACTTTATCTTTATGTACATCTGCTTATATGTAATTATAAAGTGTGTTTTGAGTGGCTGCTTATCTAAATTTGTTCTAACTTCTTTATAAAAATTATTAGATCCAAAGAGGTTTTTTCCCTCTCTGTAGATTTAGCAGAGGGATGTGGCCCTGAATAAATGGGCATCCATACTGCATGATAGGGATGAAATGTCACCAATGGATCTGTCTCCAAAATAGAAGGACTCATCATCTGTATGAAGCAGGGATCTGTGTCCATGTAACGTGGAATCCATGGTACCATAGGGGAGGGAATCCAAAGAGGAGTGCATATTGTAAGTGACTTCTAAATTGGTCACCACCGTACAGACTGGACACTGTCAAATGTTTGTTCTTACACACGCAGGCGTTCATGTTATCAGTTAGGGTCACTGTCTGACCTTTACGCAGGCTGAGATAAGTGGGGCTGCTTGTTAGATGTGTACACACAGTGGTGTGGAGTGTTGTTGAATTCTTGACTGTTTGATGAAGCAATGCACTGTCCCAATGTCATAAGCTTCTGAATTCCTTCTCCGTGTCAACCAGTCACTGACATGTATGATAATGACAGTATTTCCCAATCACATACTAGATTTTGGACAAGAGAATGAAAATACTATGTAATAAAGCAACACATATTTTAGAAACACCACGTGGTCCACACCTAAGATAAATTTTGACTAACTCATTTCCCATCTTCCTTGAATTTTATGGGGATACAGGACTAGCCTGTGCGCCCCTCTGTCTTACATCCTGTCCCCGTAACATCCCCATCGCCACTGGAGTAAGCTCAGTGCTCTTGTGTTCTCGGCTGCTGGCCAGAGTCCGTCTGCCAGGGCCGAAGCCTGCGCTAATCAGCCGCCACTGTCTCCTTTTCCCTCCATGAGCGTCTACAGGGGTCAACCGAAATGGAGCGTACAGGAAGCTCAGCAGTGGGGGCAGCCACGTGCAGGAGAAGAAAGCTCACTGGCAGAAGACAGGACAGTCCGACCCCTCTGGGCTTGCAGCCCCTCGGGAGGCCAACTGCACTTACAGATCTCGGGTTCTGCGAGTTACCCTGTCCTTACAGATCTGGGGTTCAATGAGTTACTCACTCCTTTTACGATTTCACTGTTTACATTAGCTCAGTGGAGTTTTATTTCTTTTTCCAAAACAACTTGACTATATATATCCTGAAGCAATGGGGTCAGAGCCTCCAGTTTCTGCTACTTTTTAAACCAAAAGATGGTACAGCATGTGACTCTCTTCTTGTCCTCCCATCATGGCTTTTCCTCTGTAATCTAACTGAAGAGCATAATGAGACTGTCATGTTTGCACATCGATGTCACACTGACACATACGCAGCGCAGCGTAAATGACTCGTGCTAATCCGATGATTAGTGGGCACTCAGAGGCCAGCTGACAGTGTAACCGAGACGCACTCACTTCCTGTGGACGGGCACGGCTTACCATGCTTACCGCTGTCTCTCACGTCTCCTGCTAAAGACTAAATGTGAACTGAACATGTCAACATCTAGGTCTCTGTTTACGTTTCTATGTCTACACCTTAAAGATGTTGTGAGCTTTCCCAAGGCCAGCTGACATTACTATGTAGCTGTATTACATTTTTAGCAAAGTGTTACAAACTCAAGCATGTACCAGCTATGTGACTCTGACTAGACTGTTTCTACTGTTCACACACATGCGGCGCACCAAGCGGAGCAGCATTAGCACTGTGCAAATGGATGTAGTTTCTAGAGACAAGTCTGGAAAGACTGGAACATAGATTCATCATTACGAACCACCAAACGAGTCACCTAGAAAGGGACAACAGAGAGAACATTTTGCAGTGGCATTAGCAGTTACATATTGAATATGAACTCTAAACATTGGGTAATTGAACTACCCCCTTATTTTCATTCTTGCTTATCAGTAAAGGATGGTTTACTTTATTTTCCACATCTACCACCATCACCAGCACATCAAGATTACCTTGGTGACTATACTTGAGAGACCTTAAGAAATAGCCAATTGGTAAGTGTTAATAGCCAGTTATTAAGTGTTAATAAAATTATGCAACATTTTTGAAAATTTCCTATCACAAGCAGAATCTATAGAAATACATAGAAAAGAATTTGAACAGCCTCCCCCGTAAGCCACCAGATCAATAATGGGAATAATTTTTTAACTTACAGAAATTGGAAAAGACATGGTGAATCTCAGATCTGATTTGGGTTTCTGACGTGCCTCTGCATGGACATGTTGTATGTTTTTTGCCAACACCATCTATCACCTCTGGGTTTCAATTTCCCTCTCTGATAAAAGGAAAGGTCAAACTAGAAGTCATTAACAATTTCTGTCACTCTGATGGAGTTATGGTAGAAATGATGATTGCGTAAATAAAAATACTAATTGCATGGCTGCACGGGCCTCAGAGATCACCTGACCATGCTCTCTTATTTCCAGATGAGCACACAAAGGTGGGGAGAGAAAAGACTGGTTTTTCAAATAGGTGTAGAACTGGGAGTGGGACACCGTTCCAGGCACCCTGTGAACGCCGCTCACACTTAGGATTAATGTCGGCAGGAACGCGGGCAAGCGCTGACCATCTCACCAGGTGCCAGCGAGCTGCCTTTCTTATGCTCATTTGTTTCCCTCACTATGGATGAGATTAAAGATGCATTTTCCTGTAGAAGTCTCTCTGCCCTGCCCATTTTGTGCTAATATGTAATGTGTAGTAGGTAATGAAAACTGATAAAGGTTCATCAAACTATAAATGCCTTGAAACACAATGCCTTGAGTTGTGGGAGATTGATTTTTTGGTATTTGCAATATGAAAAACTGAATTCTGTACTATTTCACAGGGTGCTTTGCACACAATCTCTATTGAGAGACAATCAAATAAATGAAGTTGAGCACAGTTTGTTCTGAGTATTTAGCATATCTAGTCTGTGCTCCAGGAGCATTTTTCAATGACTACTGTCTTCCAAGTGTCTATATAGTAAAATCAAAGACATAATTTGTTAAATGTTTTGATCACAAAACATGATTTTGCTTTCATATGTTCCATGAGCTCATTTATTAACTTGCTCAAATGTCATTAACAAAATTCATTAACTTGTCCACATATCCTCATATCATGTACATTAATATGTTAGTAAAATATAAAGGAAAAATGCTGCTTTTTCAGGTTAAATTAGGATCCCTGGACTCATGTGACATGGATAAAGATTAGGATGCTGGCTACTGTTTAATCTTTGGCTAGTAATTGTTTTACTGGACACTCTGAGCTGATGTAGCACATCTAGTTTAGTCAAGATCAGCAATGCTATTAATCCTGTCCACTGCTGTATGTTCTCAATCCTTCAAGGACAGCCTCAGAAATGTCACCACACGTCCTTGCCCCAGTTCTCCTTCCTTAACCTTCACTGTGTGAAATAAACTCTAAGGCCTTTGGAGGGCTGGAGAATTCAGTATTTCCTGGGTATGTCATTTTTATCTTGGCAATAACTATCAGTCTGTTGTCCTTAATACTTTTGATGTCCCCTCAAATTAAATCAAGGACAAAGGGAAAGCAGGACTAATTTTAGCAGTTCCCTTCCCATAGCTGTGCACTGGTGCTAAGTAGCCTTTCTAGCAAGGCATAAACAGAAGGTTTCTTTATAGCATGATTATGTAGAATAAGTTAGGGCATGATGTGAATAAATGCTTAAGTACGACCGTGAAGTTTCTGTTTATCCCTACTGTATATGAATATCTCAGATAATTTACTTGCAATTTACTTTCCTTCTTGATTAACTCATGATCTGGCAATCCAATTAGGAGCATGTTCCATGTAAATATTAACAGTTAAGGCATATTTCCCAGGAATTTATTCAATGTATACTCTCTAAATAAACAAACATTCAGCACACAAGAATGTTCAAGGAAACAGTGTTTACAATAGCAAAAAAAAAACCACTAACAATAATTAGAATTTTATCGGTCAGAGACCAGAAAAATAAATCATAGGATAACCATATAATAGCATAGAAAAAAGCACAGCTGTCTGTGATGAACTTAAAGACGTCCAAATTTATATACTATGTTACACACACACACACACACACACACACACGGACACTGTGTGCGCTTGCTGGTGTATTTATAAATATTTCTCTGTTGACGGAGCATTTCTGGAGGGACACACAGCAAGCCATCTGAAATGTGCATCCTTGACCTGGGGTTGAGGAGAGCAGAGAGAATGCGTATGTGAAATGGCAAGAAGGATGTTCTTTCCATTTTATATCGCTCTGCTGTTTATGTTTTGTGCCACTAATCTATGTTACCTCTATAATTACAGCCAAACAGACAAAAGGAGCAGGAGTTAAACAACCAGCAAAATAAAGATGTGGCTAAACTTTAAATTCTCACTGTCAACTGCTCTCAAAGTAAACATGAAGGAAGTGGGAAGTAATTTCAGTAATGCCAGCAAGTGATTTGACATGAACAACAAATGGGAGGGTAATGGAATACCCATGGCCCAGAAGGGGGTTTGCAAGTTGTTTACTTGAAAACAAAATAAGCCAAGTGTTTTGCTGGTATATTCCCACTGTATATTGCATGAGTTCCCTGTCACAGGAAGGGGAGTCCTTAAGAAATGGGGTCAAGGCCACCAGCTGCAGGGCCTGCTATGAGCCATGCACATCCTTTAGTAAGATCTTACAAATTATCCACTTTGCTACGGCTTCACAGCTAGTTAGTATCTGCCTCAAAGTTAGTACCCTTTCCACTCTGTCGAACTGGTTCTCTTTTGTGATGAAGACATAAATTATATTGCAAAAGTAGAATACTAAAACATGTTTGAAAATGTGATATTTTGGCCATACATACTAGCTTCATAAGTAATAGGAATATATATACACACATATAGATAGATCATGTGTGTGCGTGCATGTGTGTGTGTGTGTGCAAACTGTGCCACATACCGTGCCAGCTTCCTCCATTGTGTTAATTTATCTTCCCACAATTCTCAAATGTGGATCCTGTTATTTCAACCTGATTTGTCAGATGAGAAGAACCCATACTCGGAAGATTCTGTAACCTGTTTAACTACACATTTTTCTTTAGGTCTTCTAAAATATTCATCTTTACTATAAAGGTTTTAAAAGAAGGTTATTTAAATTATTTATTCTAAGATTAAAGAGATGATATGGGCAAAAATAGTAATTCTTATATGCTTAGCCCAGTGATTAAAAAATGAAGGCATAATTACACCATCACTGTAAACTATGCAAGTATACACAGTATCAAATTCTCTCCTAAACTGCTGAAATCTATGACATAGAATCATTAAAGTGTCAACATTCTTTTACTTTTTCAACCCAATGCTACCAACAACTTTTTCCATAAATTTTTAAACATTCTAGTTAAAAAAAGATTTTAGTACACAGCATTTTATAATGGGAAAATATAGGTTGGTAAAGTGACAACCTCTGACCACAAAATAACTTATGAAAGTGACCTCTCTAGAATTCAGAAGTTATTGAATTTTTCCCTTGTGGCTATACCACAAACCATGAAAAATGTGTGGTGTACCATCTAAAATACGTTAAACTTTGCTGGCACTTTAAATAGTTTTCCTACACCATTAGTCATACAGAAACCTGATTAATTCACTAACTGTGTGTCAGCCACAATCGAATTTCCTAGAGTAGAAGGGCTCTTGGGACTCCTGAAGCTGGGTGGAATCTTATATGGCTTCTTGTTCAGTGCTCCCCCACAGCAGGAAATTCAGTTAGAGCACGGGAAAGCTGGTTGTTTCTCTGGATATTTCAGTGATTGGATTTGCTCTACCTTTACAACCAGTCTCTGTGAATGTTGACAGCTCTTTGACTACAAAAGCTCTTAACCTGGATCAAAATTTGCTTTCCTTGTTCTTGACCATTTTGTCCTGGTCCTGCCAAACAGCACTATCTTGTCTACCTTTCTTCCCTGTCACAGTGCTTTTGGATAGGATGGGCCGGTGGCCTCTGTTCCTCCAAAGCCCTTGCAGGCTAGGTGTGGCCAGTGGCCCCACTGCACTCTAGGACTACGGCCTGGTTCATGTCCCAGCTGAAACGTGGTCTGTTACACCACTAGCAGGGCTGCCTCTGTCCTGTTCCCCACGAAGCTGAGGTCTGCCTGGGGTCCTGCTCATAAGTACGAGTGTGACCGAGCTAATGTGAGATTAAAGTTTGGAGCCATTCACATTGACTTTCCTCTGCCAGTGTCTTTTCCACCCCAGCATTCAATGCGGCAGGAAGGCTTCTCCTGGAATCTTGCTGCAGGAGGGCCCCGTCCACACTGGCCTTGCAGCCCTCGGCCATCGCCTCCCACATCTGATATGTGGTGTCTTGTGTTTCCATGTACGTCATTAATCAAAACCACTGAATAGGTCAGGGGCACAGACAGAGACCTTCAGCACAGCAGGGGGACCTCAGTCCACACAGATAAGCAACCCTGTGAGCACAGATGAAAAAGTCCAGCGTAGATAAACTCCTGAAGCATTCTGCAACCAGGAAAGCTAGGACGCGCCCAAGTGTCACAATACTGGCACACAGCAAAGTTTTATGTGATGGGGTTTAGATTTCATCTTGAAAAAAAATTTTTTTGTGGTGGGGAAGAGTGTTAGAGAATCTTGCATGGTTTCTATGATTAGTGCTGTGAAGAGTTAAGAAACACTCATTCTGTGAGTTAGGAATTATCCCCAGGAGCAGATTTAGGAACAAACACTGCAGAGAGTTAATATTTGATTAAACCTTTGCGGAAGGTGAAAGTCACGATTCAAACCCAGGCTTCGGACCCCCAATTGTCCTAATTAACTCCGTGAACTCGATCTCAGCACTCTTCTCCTTCCGCCCCACCATTCTGATACCCCGGTGGGAAAGCCCCTGCTCTGGCGCCTGGGTGGTGGTCTCGGATAACAGCACCATCTCGCTTTCTTTCTGCCTTTGCCGTGACTCCCACAGTTCTGCGCAGGAAACCCTATACCTTGCTTATTCAGCAACAAAGAACAGCGAGAGTCGGGACGCACCGTACACCAGCGTTTCCCAGGGGTTCTGAGAGACACACGTGAGACTATTTCAACCACTGAGTGGCCCAAGGCAGCAGCACAGCCGAATCCCTTAATGAGCAACGTTAGTACTGCGGTGGCCCCACTGTCACTGGCCTCTTTGTCAAGCAAGTTGGCACAGGAGAAGGGAGGGCATTTGGGGTCTCGGTCTGAACAGGGGTGTGCAGGCTGCTCCCCACATGACATGGGTTCCTCAGGAGAGTTTGCCTGGCACCTTCGCTCTCACAATATCCTCCTCCCTCAAGTGACTTTTTCCGATGCTCAACTTTCGAATGCATCTCTCTCGGCCAGGCTTAGAGAAGGGCAGGCCCCCTCTCCCAAAGATGCCAGCGTAGGTCTCCCAGGGACCTCACCCTCAGCGTGCCCCAAACTAGACTCACGGTCTTCCTGCCACTCTTCCTGGCACCGCTGTCTGCCCATGTTCATGCCAGAAACTCTGTGGGCACCATGGTACCACCTGCTGCATTCCTCACAATCAACCTCTCTGTCTGCGTTAACTCTTACACAGCCCAAAGCCGCCTGCTTCTCCATTTCCACTGTGACCGCTCTCATTCACACTAACACTTCCCCCTCCAAATGCAGCAAATGCCTCCGTCTCCTTTCCTATCTCCAAGTCACCAAAGCAGGGACATCTTTTAAAACTCCAAATCTGTACTGCATCACTCCTTTACTTCAACTAATTCCATTACTTCCCTTAGGAAAATGTTTGCATTTCTGTTGTTTTTTGGGTTTTTGGTACTGGGGATCAAACTTATGACCTCACTCTTGCCAGGCAGGTGCTGTGCCACTGAGCTAAATCCCCAGCCCTGATATTTGCATTTCTTACCCCACCTTTTAAGGACCATGCTGCACCCGCTCATCTGCAGTCCTACTAGGGAGCCCCTACTTTCACAAACTCAGGGTGCTCCCTCACACTGCACAGTCTGTCGGGATCTCCTGCATCCTGGGAACGCAGGGAGGGCAACACAGAACTATCTCCACTTAAGCATAAAGAAAAACAAATACCAAGACTGCCCCCACCCCCCAGGGGAGCCAGGTACCAACCTGGACGAGCATCCAGCTGAACTGGCAGAGATACAGGTAGTGCGTGACAGCGGCGACGGCAGAACAGCCCTCCTCGGAGAGCCGGGGGCTCGCATACGCAGACACCAGGAACGCAATCTGGAAGAAACAGACACGTGTGTTTGCGAGGCACGCTAACGGTAGGGAAGAACACTGAAGGGGCGAACTGCCTTCTCATCTGGATCTACGATCAGATGATTCCGGGGGGAAGTAAGTTGGTTACTCTGTCCAAACTCATAGGACTAAGAGTCATCCTGGAAACGGTGACAGGCAGGCTTTGGTACTTCTAAGAAGCAGTGAGAGATACAACTTTACGCTGTGTCCTCTCTGGGTCACAGAGGAATCATCACAGAAAAAGACCCCACGGAAGGTCACTGATGTTGGCTCAGTGGCAGAGAGGGGATGGAGTGGAGGCGCCACATTCTCTAGGGAAGTCAGGGCTAAGCAGAGGAGAGCGAGGAGCGGGCTCTCCTGCAGTACCTTCGCCTGCAGTCTCCCGGCCCCAGTAACACACATAGCAAGACAGACTCGGAACTAGTGAGTGGCTTCCCAGCCCGCGGCTGCTTCATCTTTGGATTTTGATTTCAACCACATCAGGCCTTAGGTCAGAAATCACTTTCACCACGAGGGCTCTGAGACCCCACGATCTCCTCCTGTGCTCCCTGTTCTTCTTTCCTTAACGGGGGAGCCCCAACTCTTCCTTAAAACAGTGCTCACCATATTTGTGACAACTTTCGGTTCCTGCTAATCTTGCCCAGCACGTATCCCGTGAAGGGCAGGATCCTGTCTGCTTTACACACGGGGTACCGCAGCACCTGCTGGGTGCTCCGCAAACACTAGTCAAATAAAGGAACAAAGGAAGGCCAAGGCACCTCGTGACTTGTATCTACCGTCTGGTAGTCTCTCTAATATCTGACTACGAGGTCAAATTCCGTCACAAAATGTAGAGCCGGCACAGGAAATTTGGAGCAATGAAACAGTACTATAACCTCTCAATGTATGAACTTTCTCTTAAGGAAAAGGATTAAGCTTTCTACTTTACATTTTTTAAAGGCTACAACTATTCCTCAAATACAGAGGTGGTTAGGACTGGCAAGGTGGCACATGACTGTAATCCCAGCACTTGGGAGGCTGAGGCAGGAGGACTGCTGTGAGTTCGCAGTCAGCCTGGGCTACAAAGTGAGTTCAGGGCCAGCCTGATCTACATCGTGAAATCCTGTCTCTGTCAGACCAAAAAATACAGAACAACAATGACAACAACAAAAAACAAACACCAAAAAACATATATATATGGTCAACTGCAAAAACAAGGTAAACAGTTGATTCCAAAAAGACATAAGTATTTCTGTGCAAGAAGAAAACTAGTTAATTTACGCCTCAAAATCCCTCCACTTTTCCCAAGAAAGCAGTAATGCCTTTGATACTGTTTGGATTTCCATTAGAAACTGAGTAATGTATAAAAAGCTAGTCGTAGCGATGAGACAGAGCCATCGTAGTTTCCAAACATACTGTGCCTTCTGCAGTGCTCTAGGCCCAGCAGTGTGGCCATGGACCTGCCCTGAAGATCTCTGTCCAGGGCTCTTCCCCAGAGCACTGTCCGGGGTCAGGCAGCCTCACAGGGCCGGCACTCGACCGCTCCACTTCCAGAGAGCAGTGCATGAGGCCCAGCACATGACTGGCTAACTGAGCACGGAGGCCCCCAGGCTCAGCGACGCCGCCCTCCCAAAGAATGACTTATCTGAGGGTCTGACCAAGTCCGTTGTTGTCTTTTCTGACCTTAATTCCCTCATCAGCAGAATACTGGACAAGAGACTCAAAAGTCTTTTATCTACTCTAAGACTCCAAAAATTTTCTCCTATGACACATTCTTGATTTAACTTTCTGCTTATTGAGATCTGAATTTGGATCATTTATAATGTATCCTATTAAAAAGGGTAAGAGCCAGCACTTTAAATGGAAACTAGACATTTGTTTTATTATTCTCATCCTGGAACAAATGTGCTCCTTGAAGAAAATGACAGTAAATTCACCTTTCTACAACACATCACGAAGTGATTTTTGAATTACTAGAACTTATTTTTAAAACATTCTTAGACTTTCCTAGACTTTAGCTTCTAAACTACATGATATTATAGGTGGTAAATTAGCTTTCCTAAATTCTACTGACTATTTTACGTACTAAGCCCCAAAAGTCTGCCTTTAGAAGCACAGAACTGTATGAGTCTGACAAAAAGTAATTGCTTTAACATTCACGTTCTTTCCTTTTACAGAATGGCATTTATTTCCATAAAATCTTTATAAACATGAGCTGATTTCAGGTTCTAATGTTATAAATCGTGTTGATGTTTACTTGGCAGTTGGTTTTGTTTAACTGACCTACCCAGTGTGCTTTGTAAACCAACAGTACAATGAAAATTACAGTGCAATACATTTTAAGCTATGTAACTACTTCTGAATGGCATGCTACTTTAAAGCATACTCTTCTCCACTTTTTTCAAAATAAATCAATACAAGTTTTTGCTTAAACTGTATTCATTTTCAGTTTAAACTGAAAGTTTTGTTTAAAATACAGTTTCACTTAAACTGTATTTTAAAATACATTTGTAACATCAAAATTCCATTTTTAAGGTATGATTTTGGGGGGGTACCAGGGCGCGAATGCACAACCTTGTGCTTACCAGGCAGGCGCTTATGCCGCTGAGCTAAATCCCCGGCCCCTAGGTATGATTTTTTTAAACAACTTCTATTCTATTCTCCCTTTCCGAACCATAGGAAACCAGCCACAGCTGTGTGAGCCTGAACGCTGCTCCCACTGCTCTGTGGAGCGTGGAGAACCTTCGTGGCTGCAGGCCCGGAGGGCAATGATCCATCTAAAGGTGGCTGAGCTGTCACGAAGCTGTCACGGGGGATCTAAGAAGACCTGGAAGCCCAAACTAAATTAATGTAAACTATCATAAAGTTAAAAAAAGCCAACATCTTCCAGCATGCTTAGCTCACACCTCTTTAAGACCACAGCATCTAGGGACAGAGGGAGCCTTCGTTTTGCGCTTCCACTCAAACACCTACAGGAGACCAGGAAGAAGGTTACTTTTACAGCCGGTCTACTGAGAACAGCAAACTGAATAGCAGAGCAGAGAAAAAGAAAGGTTCTCAGTCTTTTGTACACTGATTCATTCAGCAGCCCCCCTGCACCCATCCCATACTATTCATACTGGTGGCCTTGTGCTAGGAGACGTGGTAGAGAGCACTGTGTGTGCGTGCGTGCGTGTGTGTGAGACCCACAAACTAACAATGTAAAAAATTATCATTAGTCTTACCCTAAGTTAGTAAGTTATACAGAAGAGACCGACTATGTAATGAACATGTTTAACGGCCATTAAGGAAGTTTTTAAGATAAATTAAGATGCAAATTCTAGCGCCCTCATTTGTAAGAACAGCATTCTTTCTGGAAACCATCCTGCAAAGCAAAATCCAGAGAGAGCCTGGAAACTCAAGTCTGCTGCTTCTCAACCTTTGTGAGTCGGTGGCCTGTGATGGATTCACGATGGTGATGGACTGTGGTCCTGATAGCACTCAGAATTATTAATTCCATATTGATACACCATATATACATCTTCACCACAGAGAGAAGAAAAACAAACATTTCCCCCAAAAGGATATTTTATAGAGTCTCTCTTTTCTGTGACTGTAAAATTCTCTCCATCTTTCGGCTGATTAGAGCTCTGCTCTGCCTATCCACGGAGGACATCTAGAGCAGTCACATGCGTCTCTGCCTGCTCCCAACAGTGACATCACAAGTACTGTTCTACAAAACAATCTCAGTTCTTCTCAGAAGTCCTTAACAAACAAGCTCCCCTTCCTACCTTACCATGGACACCGGCACTCTTCTGTCCATGAGCTTATTCTTGAATGATGTCCTTCTACTCTGCATCTGATCTCAAACCTGCTTAGTTTTTCAGGGTCAGCTCGAAGCCCACCCTACAACTCTGATCATGATGCATTCTTAGATTTGCCTACTTTTAAAAGTAAGGCACTCCTTGTTACTGAATGTACATGATGGGCCACACATCTTATCTAGCAGGAATCTAGCTAATGCCTAGGGTTGAAAACAGGTATGTGCATGGTGCAATAAAACATGGCAAATATTAGAGAATGGTATAGAGTGAAATATCAGGGAGCGGCAGCCATGCAGACTGCCAGGAGGAGAAACAAGAAGCCAACCCCCCCTGTGAGCCAGTGGCAGTCACAGGCTGTGGGGAGGAGAAACAAGAAGCCAACATTTTCCCATGAGCTGGCTGGTGTATGAGCTAGGAGACAAGAAGAGCTGAGCATTCCTCCCCCACCCCTACCACGACCCAGAGAAACATGGGCTGGGATGATAGCTACTGAGATAGAAAAAACAACTTAATGCTTGTAGTATTTCATATTTGATTGACTTTGCAGGCCAAAGGCTGGTGGTCCGAGCATCTGTTTGGAGGGTAACAATACGCAATATAGCAATTATGGGGGATCTCCTTCTGAAGGTGGTAGCCATTGTTGATTTCTTATTATCTTGTTCTGAAGTCCTGTATTGCTGTCATTGTTTTGTTCTGGCTGGTTTTATTCTGTTCTGTTTGTTTGATTTTATTCTTTTTAAAATAAAAAATGAATGAAATATCAGGGAATGTAGAGTTGACAAGGAGGGGTCCAGTATAGTCAGAGAGGAAACCCAAGTCCTATCTGTTCCTCATCCTGTCTCCTGCTAAGTTTACCTTTCCTTTGTGCACCAAACTTCTATTCTAACTGCACTTATTTCTGTTTCTTATACCTGGTGCATCATGTTTTGCTTCTTATCTTTGTTCTTCCTCTACATTTTATGGAGAATTTCTCTTTCTTGTCTTCCTAGGCTGAAATTCTATTCATCCCTCAAGGTACAGTTGCAATGTCAACTTTATCATGAATAGATGGTCATTAGTCTTAATCAGAAATAACCTTTTCTTCTGAATTTGTAGAAGAGAACTTTATTAATATAAGGATTGGTTTTCCCATAAAGTTCAGTTCTCTCAATTCTTAAAATCAATCTAAATGACTCAGAAAACTGTCCTTGTAAGACAAGGCCATTCTGGGCTCACACAGACTCAGGAGCAGGATCCTGTTCAGATATACAGGGGGACAGCAGGCACCCAGAAGCAAGGAGAGACACTTTCCAGAAGTCACACTGCAGCTTCCAGGAGTGCGAGGTAATAACTTTTCTGTTATTTAAGCCATTCTGCATTGATACTTTATGGTGGCAGCCCTACCAAACTAACACCCATGACGTTAGTCACATGCTTTTTATAAGTACTCTGAATCAGGCTGAGAAAATTCCTTTCTCTTCCTACTTGGGGAGAATATTTTCTCAGAATGAATTTTATTCAATAACATTTCTCTATTGAGCTTATCAGAAATATTTTTCTATTTTAGTTTACTAAAATAGACTAGTTACACAGATTTCTGAATCTTCAATCAACCTTACATTTCTAAGACGAACACTTCTGCACTGTGATGCATGATCCTTTTAATTTTCTAAAATTATATTACAAATGTTTGTGTCTTTATTGACAACAGACATTGTTGCATAGTGTGCCATTTACACATGGTGAAAGAACAGGAACAGAGCATCCTTTATAGGATTTCTTCCTCTGAATTCTGGATTTTCGTTGGCAGTCATTTTATTTACATTATAATATACCTAACATTAACTAAAATGCTCTCTTCTCTAGGAAATGGGCCACAATCGTTTTTAATATTGTAAACTCTCCCAGGTATTGGAACTTACCTTGACTCCATAAGCCTCCTACTACATTGCTATCATTTGTTTTTAGAGCTAATTATTGTTTAAATATATTTAGATGGTAAGAGAACTTTCCTATATGTTTACCCACTTACCCCCTTCTGGAGCTCCTTGTTTGTTTGGATAGATTCATGTTACCTGGTACCCTTTCCTTCTGCTGGAAAGACTTCAGCATTTCCTGCAGTGCAGGTCTGCTGGCCGGAACTCCTCTCAGCTTGAAAACATCTTTATTTAACCGTCATCTGGACAATATTTTGGTTGACTTTTTTTTCCCTTTCAGTATTTAAACATGTTACTGCTGTGTCTTATTTGTATTATCTCGGACATGAAATCTGCTGTAATTCTTATTTTTTCCCCTCTGCATGAAACATTTGTTGTTTATTTTTGTTACTTTTAAGATTTTTCTTTTTATTGCTGGATTTGAGCAATTTGATGATGATGTGCCTTGGTATAGTTTCTTTGGGGTTCACTGGGGTTCATCAAGTTTCTTGGAACTATGGGTTTATAGTTTCAACAAATTTAGAAGTTTGTAAGTCATTATTTTTTCAAACATTTTCCCCCATTCACATCCTCTTTCACCTGTTTTTGTGGGACCTCAATTACACACATACTTTTAAACTTTCCCGCCCTACCCTGCTTGCTGATGTCCTGTTAATTTTCTCTTCCTTATAATTTTAGTTTGGATATCTTCTATCACTACATTTCCATGCCCACTAATCTTCAATCTGCTGTTAATCTCACCCAAACACTGGGTGAGATTATTCACACTGGAGTTCAATCTCAGACACTGTAGTTCTCATTTATAACAATTTGGTTTGGTTTATGTTTCATATCTTCCATATTTCAAACACATGAAATTCAAGTATAATTACCACTTTAAAAATTTCTGCTCATCTGTCAATTTCAACATCTGGGGAAGCTCAGTGTCAGTAAATTTAATGAAATCATTATCTCTTATTACTTATCATATTTTATGTGTAACTCAGAGATCACTATCCTGTACTGCTAATAGATAATGTCATGTTTTAATTCAAAAGGTAAATCCACCTTTTGGACTCTAGCTAAGCCTTGTATACCATTTCTTTGTTTGTTTCAATTTGCAAAGTCAATCCAGTCCTTTGTTTTCCATCCAGAAATATGGCACATATTTAATACACTTTGGATATGCTTATCATTATTGTGTATTTTTCCTTTTTGGTTTTTATTATACATATTTGTAGTACATAATGATCACACTCATTTTGTAGGGAATTGGTACATGTACATTACACATCTCAATTCTTTTTTTTCCCTTCCACCTGATACCCCTTTAGTTTTCCAGCATCAGATTCATTTATGTACCTTATAAGTCACTATAAAGTTAATTACCATTTTGTTAATGATTAGACTACTCATATAAATATTAGCCTACACAGATTATCAACCAGAATAGTAGACCAGAAGACATATAAAACACACTAAGACATTTATACTAAATCAAGGTATACATTTAGATACATCATCTATGCTGGATAGCATATTTCTTTCTATATTTTCCTATTATCTTTTATTTCATTCTTTATTTACACATTGAGTTTTTTATATAAGAGAAATCAGACAATATTTAAGCTTGTGTGTCTGCTCTACCCCATTTAACATTATGGTCTGAAGGTGCACTCATTTTCCTACAAATGACTCAAGTTTATTCTTTTCTACAGCAGACTAGTGCTCCATGGTGCAGAAACACCACATTTTCTTTATCCGTTCATGTGCTAATGGACAGAGGCTGCTTCTGAGATCTAGCTCTAATGAGCTGTGCTGTTATAAACACAGGTATGCACAAATTACTATCAAATGTTATTAACTTTTTCAGCAAGATACCGAGCAGGGAAACAGCTGGGACAAGTGGAATTTCTACTTTTAGTTTTCAGAGCAATCTACATATTGATTTTCATAGTGATTGTATTAATTTACACTCCCACCAGCAATGAAGAATGGTTCCTTTTCCCCCACAGGTTTGCCAGCATTTGTTATTGATATCTTGAAGGCAGCCATTGTTTCTGGGGAGAAACAGAATCTCAGTGCTGTTTCAATTTGCATTTCTCAAATGGCCAATGATGTTGAGTGTTTTGCCATGTATTTACCAGCCATTTGTAGTTCTTCCTCTGAGAAGTGTCTATTCAATTCAGAGGTCCATTTTTTGATTGGGTCTTTAAATTTGGAGGTATAATATTTTTGAGTTATTTTTATATTCTAGAGATTAGCCCTTTGTCTGAAGAGTATCTGGCAATTTTCTTTTCACATTTGGTAGGTTATTTCCTTAGATGTGATCCCATTTGTGATTCCTGGTATTATTTCTCATGCAACTGAGGTTTAGTTCACTAGGTCTGCCTACACCTGTGTCTTTAAGAGTTTTACCTATTTTGTCTTCAAGCAGATTGTTTATGTTCTAATGTTTAAGTCTTTAATCTATTTTGATTTTAGTTTAGGGTATGGTAAAAGACACAGACCTAATTTCAATATTTGTGGAGAGCCAGTTATTCCAGAGCCATCAGTTAAATAGGCTCTCTTTGCTTCAATGAAAGAATTTTGACCCTTTGTCCAAGATCACGTAGCTGAGTATTCCTGGAGTTGTTTCTGCACCTTCTACTCTGTTTCACTGATCCACAAGTCAGGTTTTTGTTTGTTTATTGTTTTTTTTTTTTTTTTTTTTTGCAACACTAGGCTGTTTTTATCACTGTAGCTTTGTAGTATAACTTCAAGTGAGGGATTATGATGCCTACTGCCTTGTCTCTGTTGCCCAGAATTGTTTTTGGTATTGCAGGTCTCTTCTGGTTCCATATGAATTTTAGCATTGCTTTCTCCAGTCCTGTAAGGAATGTTGTTGGTGTTTTGATTAAGACTGCATTAAATTTATGTGACAATTTTGGAAGTAGACCCATTTTGACTACATTGCTTCTGCCTATCCAGGAACAAGGGGTCTCTTTCCCATTTCTGACATCCTCTTCAATCTCCTTCTTCAGAGTACTATAGTTTTTGTTGTAGAGGTTTTTCATTTCCTTTGTTAGGTTAATTCCTAAGTATTTCATTTTTCTAGATGCTGTGGTGAAAGGTGTTTTCCTAATTTTCCCCTTGATAAGTTTGTTATTGATGTACAAAAATTTTACTGATTTTTGAGTGTTGACCTTGCATCCTGCTACACTACTGAATTTGTTTTTAGCTCTAGGAGTCTCTTGTGGAGTCTTTTAATATGGAGGATCATGTTATGTGCAAAGAGGGATTATTTAACTGTCTTTCATATCCAAATCTCTTTAATTTCTTTCACTTGCCTAATTGTTCTAGCTAATGTATAAAGAATGATATTGAACAGAAGTGATGGTAGTGGACATCCTTGTCTTATTCCTGATTTTATATAGAAAGCTTTTAGCTTCTCTTTATTTGGTATGATGTTGGCCACTAGTTTGTCATAAGTTAACTTTTATTAAATTGAGATAAAGATCTTCTATTCCTATTTTCTTCAGAGTATGTATAAGAATGGATGTTGGACTTTGTGAAATGCTTTTCTGCATCTATTGAAATGATCCTGTGAATTTTGTCCTTGTTTCTGTGGTATATGTTGATTCTCAGCCTGCTCACTGGTAGGCTCACGGCTGCCTGCCAGGGAGGCAAGCGGGTTGCTTTGTTGCCCAGTGCCCTAAATTCCAGCATGGTGTGGATCTTGGGAGATGCTGGCTGCCTGGTTCTCTCCCTGGGTTACCACCACTCGCTCAAGCCACGGCTGCTTACGAGGGAGGTGAGCAGGTTCCTTTGTTGCCCAGCACCGTAAGTTCCAACATGGCACGGATCTGTCTCTGTTTTTTGATGTGAGAATTCACCACTGTAAAGTTCCCTCCTAGGACTACTTTCACAGTATCCCGCATGTTCCAGTACGTCATAGTGGCATTATCATTTAACTGTAGACACTAATTTCTTCTTTAATCTGATTCATGACCCACTGATTATTCAAGAGGGTTAGGGTTAGGGTTATTTACATTGTTTCTGTGGTGTCTTTTCTAGTTTGACCACACTATGGTCAATGAATAGTATGTACAGGATAATTCCAACTCTTTAGCATTTATTTAGGCACACTTTATTGGCTAGCACATGGTCTATTTTGGAGAAAGTCCTACATGCTGCTGACGAGAATGTGTGTATTCTGTGGATGTTGGATGAAACATTCTGGAGATATCGCTTAAGTCCATTTGTTCATAGGTTTGGTACACCTCTGATATTTCTTTGTTGATGTTTTTGTCTAATTTATCCATCTATTTGTGACAGTAAGATAATGAGTCCCCCATTACAAATGTATTGGTGTTTATCTGATTTTTAATGTTCAATAGTGCTTGTTTTTTGAAGTTGGGTGTGCCGGTGTTTGGTGCAGATATGTTTATAATTGCTAACTCTTCCCATTGAACTGTTCCCTTAGCCGATTCATATTGAACTTCTTTGTCTCTTCTAATCAGTCTTAGCCTGAAATCCACTTTGTCTGAAATTAGGATAAGCAACTCCTGATTTTTCCCAGGTTCCCACTGCATGGAATTATTTTTTCCCATCCTTTGATTTTTTTAAGCTGTGATTTTTTTGAATTAAAGGTGTTTCTTGAATATTTCATATTGTTGGGTTTTGTTGATTCAGTCTGCCAATCTGATTTAGGAACTAAGAACATTCACATGCAAGGTTATTACTGAAAGGTACTTCATTATTTTCATGCTGCTGATTTCATTTCCCCTCTTTTTGCTTAGCTGCTTATCCTGCCAGGAACATCCACTCCTTTTTCATTTGCTGGCATTGCTGGTTTCCTTTTCTCTTTCCAGGATGTCCTTGAGAGTTTTTTGAAACACTAGCTTGGCAGTCATAAATTTCTTCAGGAGCTCCTTGCTAGGGAAATATCTTATTTTTCCATTAGTTTAAATAAAAGCTCTTCAGGATACAACTGTCTGGGGTGGAAGCTCCTTTGTGGAGTTGAAACACTTACTCTAAGCTCTCTTGGCCTTTACAGCTTGTGAAGAGAAGCCCGCTACAGCTATCATAGGTTTATCTTTCTAAGTGATTTGCTGGCTTTCTCTAAGACTTTTTAAGAATTTGTCCCTGTGATGGACTGCTGGTATTTTGTGTATAACATGGCACACAGAGTTCTCCTTCGGTCACAGCTATTTGGGGTTCCATATGCCTCACTTATCTGCATGTTTATTTCTTTCTCTATATTTCAGAAGTTTCTGTTGTTATTTCTGTGAGCAGTTTTTAAATGCTCTTTGTATTTTCTGATTTTTCTTATTCCAACTATTCCTAGATTAATCTTCTTTGCATCATCTAGCAGGTTGTTGTTGGATACATTTTTCATGTTCTCTCATTTTTAAGGTGCCTTTGAGTAATTGGTTGTTAAAAGCATCATTGTCTTCTAGTTCTCACATTCTGTCCTCACACTGGTTGCTTCTGTTGCTCATACTTTCAATATGATTTTTAATCTTTTGAATTTCTGATTGAAGTCTTTTAATGGACTCTAATTATTTGGTAAGTTGGTATTCATATTTTGTTTTATTTTGCTTAGCTAGTATAGCTTTTCATTAGTGTCTTCTGAAAGCTGCATTTTTTGATCATTACTTTTATTATCTGTTTAGTTATATTTGTCTCAATCCCACTGAATACCTTTTTGGCATGTTTTCTAACCTCCTCTGCTATCCTTTTGAGTGATTAGGATATGTGGCTTACGCTGTCTGCCCCTTGGATGCTCCCTGGATTTGCTTTGTGGAAGCTAGTGATTTAGGGAGGTATTCTGTTGCCTTTATTCCTCTGTTTCCATTATTTTTCTTTTGTTCTGTACTGAGGATTGTGGATGCTTACAGTCTAAAGACTTTGTTGCTAATATACAGATCATTTCAGTTGTTTCTTGGCAACTATAATCTTTTGCCACAGCCTCAAGATTTGTCTTCTTTGGTTAGTTTGGGAGGGGAGGATGCAGAGTATTTAGCTCACAAATCAGGTTCTCTGGGAATGGACTCTGGTATTGTGAATGTCACAAAGGCAACCTGAGTGTTGGCTTAGAGAGACATGGTGACAATTATGTGACACTGTTACTGTCAAACAAATTGGCTACAGTAGTATCATCCAAGACAAATTAGACAAAAACATATCATAAGACCCAATTATATAACACCCTAAATCCCATTTCAGCAATATGATGCAAGCATTAAAGCAATGTAGGTATTGACTTACGGCTAACATTTACTAAATGCAACAGCTATATCTTTACTAATGGTACAAAAGAATTCAACAGTAATTTTACAGAATTTACTATCAAAAGACTAACAAAGCTTTATACTACTAAAGATATAGGGTTGGGAATAGCATAATCCCAGAGGAAAACTTTGAGACCTTAAACTGTACAATATGAGATGGGGGAGAGGGAAGCAGTATAAAGGGTCTTATTGAGGAACAGAAGGGTGTTTGTAGAATTAGTTCAAGGTAAGAGAAAAAAACTGTCAAGAAATAGGAGATAGTGAAAAAGATGGGGAAAAAGAAATTATATAGACGGTAGAAGTAAGAGAATTGAAGGGCAAAAAATTAAAGGGGAGATGAAAAGAAATACGGAAATAATGAGTAAGAAAAACAGATAAAAAGCAAGGATCTAGAACAAAGGAGGATTTCCCAGCTCTAGGATACTGGTGAAGAAAGGAAGAAAGGAAAGAAGAGAAAGCAAAGATGAAGCAAAACAAACACAAAAAATAAGAACACTTTCACCCACAAAAACCAAAAACCTAACCAACCGACAAAACAAAAACACAAAAAGGAAAAAAAGATAAAAACCTAGCCAACAAAATAGACAAAAAAAAGAAGAAGAAGAAGAAGAAGAAGAAGAAGAAGAAGAAGAAGAAGAAGAAGAAGAAGAAGAAGAAGAAGAAGAAGAAGAAGAAGAAAAAGTAGGAAATTTGACTGTGACTTTCAACATATGGTCTTCTTCCGGGGTCTGTGACTTGGGGGCAGTGTCTAAGACACATCCCTAGACAAGGAAGCAGTCAGAGTACAGATCCACAATGGATACAGATGCTGACAAGTAGGCAGTAGGATCAGGGCGGGTGCCAATTCCGTGATACTCAAATTCAGTGCAATTCAGGCTGAGCCTGGCCTTTGGCCATGAAGGTGGCACCCTCTGGCTTAAACCCCTTAGGGTCTCCTGCTGGCCTGACTGCCTCCCTGACCCTGTCCCTCACCCAGTCACTGCGGTAGGCTAACACCAGGTGTCCCGAGATGGAGCCAACCTGCGGATGCCCTGCGTCCTGGCTCAGTTGAGCACTCTCTGGAGTGGCTCCAACCCCTCTCTAGGGGTGACAGGGGCCAGGACTGGAGCCGCTCACCAGCTGTGGCCGAGACAGCACCTGCCAGTCTGTCCCACTGCCCTGTTTCTCCCTGGAGGACTCTGGTGTCCCTGTTTTCACCGGGTCCCTGTACACTTGGTTTCCCTTTCTTATGAGCCATGAGCCAGGAACCAGGAGAAAGTGCTCCCTGCCCATCTTTCCTCGCCTTACGCTCTGTCTCTTTGGTTTCTCTTCAGGCTCTAATTTTCCTGCCAGGTCCTTCCCAAGCTCTAGGGACCCACTTCCCTTCTTTTTTTCTTCCCCAAGTTTTTTTTCTCCAGTCTTGGGATTCTGAATCTCGGAGAGGCCTACTTGTTGTTTCTGACTGCTCCATTAGTTTTCAGAAACGCAGTATTTTTCTTTAATTAAAATATTACTATGGTGCTATCCTGTGAGCTAAACGCACTCAAATCTAAATTATCCACATATTCATTAATAACTTAGTGAGTTTCTATAGCTCACATATTCTAAAATACATGGTCTCTCTCAACCACTAAAACTTTGGTACTCTATTCTTTCAAACTTAGCTGACAAGTAAATTATTTTAAATATGACTTTCAGCAACAAAAGCAAGGTAGTGTACATTTTAAAAGTCACAGACTGATGACCTCTAACTTGCCTTTGCCATGTGTGAGTCACTGCTGTCTACAATGTCCATGTCAGTAGAAAATTGTGAGCAACCTTAACCTGATATGACAGACAAAGGGCCTTTCCATGTCGCTGCTAATGTCACCTTGCTGGGATCATGGTATTCACCAACGCAGTGACATTTCCATGGCTCTAATACCTTCTGTGATGACAGGCTTCCTTTTAACATGGTAGCAGCATTTGGATACAGAAGTTTTTTTGTGCAACTTTTAAAACTACTTGAAGAAGCAGTAAAAATTATTTGAAGACCTTTAGCAAAATATTAAACATAAAACATGATAAAGTTTAGTAATAATCTGGAACTTCCTATGCAATAGGGTAGAAGCCAGATATGGAAACAAAAATCCCAGTAAAGGCCACCAATTCGCTTTCCTTCTTCACCATACTGGGTAGAGACTGCCTGGAGCACATTCCTATAAACAGAGCTCTTAGAGTAAAGCCCTATTTAATTCCTTGTATCTTTCTTCATTACCTTGTTAGTGAAGACCAAATTTCCCATCCTCCACTCTGGGCCAGATCTTTCTCTCTTTTTCTTCCCTATCCCTTTAAAAGAATATTCAGGAACATTCTGTTAATACCAAATTTGAATTCTCACTATTACTGGTAACAGCTTATGCATCATTATAACTGTTTCTACTGGTTGCACATAGCTATTCACTTTTCTCCTTATTGGCCAGAAAACTATATTCTTTGCAGCCCCTTATATGGTCTTCAAGTCAGAAGGCATAAAATCTATTATGTTTTCTTTCCTTCCTCCCTTCCTTCCTGCTTTCCTCCTTTCTTTGCTTCTTCTCTCCTTTCCTCCTATCCTCTGTCCTTTTTCTTTTTTTATTTCTTTCTCAAATCTCAACTTCTCATGTTCTACACTCAGGTTGGAATAGAGAAGGTAGGGATGGAACCGAGGGAAGGACTCTTGCTGCTGAACCCACGATGCCTCTGAATGTCCTAGGTGTGTCAGGAAGGTGCTTTATGCAATGTAGTAGGTTTTGGCAACTACTAAATGGCAGAGACTCGTCTGAACAGGTTTTTATAATTATTATTTTCCTGTAGTTACCATGGTGAAGATACAGTACAAAATTCAATTAACGTAAGTACAGTTTTCAAGGGACACATGCTGTCCATGTCCTGTCCTTGGTGTGTCCTTATTTCCACCACTGTAAATAAAACAGGGTACAGATTTGCTCATGGCAAACATTATTGTTTGATCACTGAGCAAGTTACTTATCTCCAGCACTTACTACGAAGATTACAATATGCAAACACACACAAGTAGGTGAACCCAGAGCTATCACTGGGAGCTAGAGGCAGGCGAGAATGGGGAATGGATGACCCGTAGGTAGCATGTACACAGTCAGATGAAGGGATCTGTTTTCGTATAAGGCTAATAAGTCAGTCAACCAAATGTCATTCATTAAAAACAAACGGCACAGCTTGTCTGCAAATCCACTGCCTTCATACCCCTACCTGCTCGATGCTCACACTTTCTGACATCAGCTTGAGTGATCACTGGGTGAAGGGGTCATCTGAACTTGCAAAACACAAAAACTGAAAATTCTTTTTTCTACTTCAGAATTCTTATAGAGATATTTTATTACAACTTTATTTTTTCTCTCTCCGTAAGTCATTTTCTCTCTGAGAAACAGATCTTGATGGGTCATTCACGAACACCAACACTCATCTTTTTCAGCGGGTATGGACCCAAAGAAGTACTAATTTTTATCAGTGAAAATAATAATTATTACATTTGATGAACAGTTATTATGTGGTAGGTGCTCTACAGACATTACTTCATCCTATCCTTCACAACTTAAGCAGTTTAGAGATCACTGTCTCCACTTTCAGGGGGGAAAGGAAGGTTAATAAAAGTTCATCACTTGCCAAGGTCACAGGCCTAAGACACAACAGACACGGGACTTGAGCCAAACGTGCTGACTGCAAAGCCCGTTCTCCTAAGCACCTGTAATGCTCCAATGATGACTTAGCTTCTTAGACTGGCCTGTTGCCTAAGAATCACTAAGGCTTCCTCTTTGCATGGGGCGTTCTAAGGAGGGTTATTTAACCCTGTGAGGAGAATGAAGGACATGAACAGGGTGGCTGAAAAAAATCAAAAGTATTTATATACCATGCAAGTAGAACTAAAAGTTTACAGGGAAATTTAGATTCTGAAAGTCTTATTTCTTAGTTCTTTGAGGATTGACTTCAGGAATTCTCTGGCAACAAAAACATGTTGTACATGTGGACAGGACACCGTGAAATTCCTTAAACGGACCGAATACACTGTGGTCTGCCTTTTGCTGCTTTCTTGATGGAACTGGTTCATGACTCAAAAAGCTCAGATTATAGATAATCTTCTCATGGAATTTCTCATGACTAGGAATAAAACTGGGCTCAATTTTCCATTTCTGTTTGGCAGCCAATCTATAAGCAGAATCTAGCATACAAACAATACAATAGAGATTGCTACCATTATTTCCAAATTGTGCAAGTAAGTTTATTTGAAATATACAGGGAAAAACTGGCATCTTTCAAGTTTCTAAAATTCCGAGTACGATAACCGTAATGTACAAACCCCGAAGATTATAGTTCCTCCACCTAGCAAACTAAGAGATCAATGTGTCCTTTCTAAATGGACAAGTATTAGATGTTTCCTATCAACAGAAAACAGTTTTTCTTCCAGGGTTAACAGTGTTGATTTTTGTCTTTAGTTATTAGGAGTTTTCATTTCCCTTCTCTGTACTACAAAACAGAATCCCCAACAATTTACTGTACCCATGTAGAGTTGCTGGGGGAAGCCATATGTTAGACTACAAAACAGAATCCCCAACAATTTACTGTACCCATGTAGAGTTGCTGGGGGAAGCCACAAAAAACTATTTTCAAAACTGCTTTTGTTAGAGTGCTTTGTCAAGTATGAAAATGAAAAGATAATGTTTAATCAAAAGACTTTCTATTTAAAAGAGGGAAAAAAAACCTTTGAATACTAGAAGATTTTGCTCTCAAACACCTTTTCATTTTCATTTAACCAGTGGTCTTTTCAGTCATCCCATATTTTTGGGGCACCCACTACATGCCCAGTTCTATGGCCAAGCTTCTGTTGTTTTCCATCACATACTGCTTCAGTCTGAAGGTTATCCTGAGAAGACATGGGTAATAATAAAAGATACAACACCGAATATACACAGTCTCTCTGCTCTAGGGCAGCAGGTAAGAAGAATAGACAAGAACACTTATTAGGCTTTGGAACCTCAAACAGGGAAAATATGAAGTGTTCATAGACAGCAACTAAGGAGTTCTCATGTTTCGTGTTTGCTTCATTTGCTTTTGAATTCCAGGAAGTGCGTTCTAGTCAGTCCTTGCTGCGGTAACAAGTATTCCACAGGCAATGTGGTTTGAGGAATTTGGGAGTGGAAGGGAGGTAAGAAGGGTGGTGATGTGACCCGTATGTGCACCAGTTCCCCCACAAATGTGTTTCCTATGCATCACAAACACAAACCAGTGAAGGAGCAGGGACCTCACTGACCTTTACTCTGGGCAGCTCTGGAAGCTGGGCAGGGGATAGCAGGTGGCAGCAGCTGGAGCACGAGTCAGGTCCCTTCCTGGCTGTGCGGCCAGCAGGACCCACCGCACTGTCTCGCGGCAGAGCAGGGAGGATATAAACTCTCAAGTTTATCTTCAAGGGCACAAATCTCATCTGCGACATCTCCACTTCTACACCCCACTACCTCCTCAACCCAGGAGCCCTGCCAATACCATCGCATCAGGAGCTAAGCTACAGCAGGTGACTGGGGGGCAGGACATTCAGTCCCTAGTGACGTGGAAACAGCAGCCAGCAGCATCGGGTTAATTCTGCTACTTTCTATGCCAAGAACTACTTCTAAGAACATAATGAAGTAGGTAGAGGACTATCACATGAATATGCTGATATACTTTACACTTTGGCCTGAATAAACATGAGCAAAGGAAGCTGAGCACATCCATGGACAGTACCTCGAATGTTTAGCAGCCTTTGAGGCTGATGTGAAGTGCGTGGTGTTTATGGCTGGGGAAGGGCATGAAGCAGTGAAAGGCTGTTACAGTTCTCATAAACTCACACGCGTAGATATTCACACGTGGTCATGTATACATGGCAGACACATCGGGTGACCCAAGTCTTTCGGGGACTCTGGGATTGTGTTCACAGTCTCAGCAAAGCACCACGTAAAAGGCAGGCGTTGGCCCAAACGTGCTTACAGCGCACGGGGTTATCTGATGCCCAGCGCATCCACTTCCTGTCTCCCATCATGCACGTCTAGGAGGCGGGACCTGCTAACACACAGCTCTGCCTTTCCACAGATCTATCAACTATTATAAAAAGCAAACCAGTATCTGCTATTTTCTCATCTCTAGTAAGAAAATTTCTTCTAACCCACATGAATCAACACTAATTGAGCATTTATATACAAGGCAATATGTCGGGCAGGCTGCTTTAGGGGATACTAAATTTTTACGGTCTCCTTCCTTATCTACAAGCTTTCTGTCTTAACAAATAGGATGCAAGAAAAAGAGGTTAGAAAAAGAAGTCCTATGCTCCATGTGTGCATCTAATATATGCTATTATCATTCAAAAGCCACTTTAACAGTTATCTTAATATTTAAATATGGAATGTATTTTTAATTCCTATCAATAATTACCGAACCAGTTCATTGGCATAGTTAAAAATGAGAAAAGCAGATACTTCTGTTTAAAAAGTGAAATGTGTTTGTATGTCTTTGAAGAAGCTTTATCTTTTACCTAGATTTTTATGAAATAAAAATGGAATAAACAGCCCACAATCATCTTTATAACCTTTCTCCTTTAACCTATCCATATATCTACATGTTTCTTTTATCTGCATTTCTTTAAGAATGATGCAAGAAACTTAAGTTTTAGAAATTACCATGATAGTTTGTTAATGATTTTTAATTCATATTTTCTAAAAAAAACCCCAGAAATTCCATCTTACCCAGCTATTCTCCTACTAGCTACCTTTCTAAAAGAGTTAAAGAGCTCATATGACAGTGACACATGTGTACCCATGTTTACAGCAGCAAAGTGCTTAACAGCAAAACTTGGGAAGAAGAGGCCTATACATCCATCAAGAGATGAATAAAGAAAATGTGGCGTTTACACTCAGTGGAGTACTACTCCGCCTTAAAGAAGGATGAATTTTAGTCATTTATAGGAAAATTACTCAAGACTATAATGTTCACTGAAATAAACCACACACACAAACTTAAATACTGCATGATATTTATCTCTTATAAGAAAAACCTAAAGTATAAATAAAGAGAAAAATAAAAGATAGGCAATGGGAAGCGTGGAGCTAGATCTTTCTAAAAGGGAGGGGCATCAAGAGATGGAGGGAAGGGGGAGAGGCAGGAAAGTGGGTGAAGAGGGCATTAATATACATGGAACAGCTTTCCAAGAGGCAGGTACTAAGGTACTGCAAATACCAACTAATAATCAGTTAAATTTTCCTGTAAGAACTAGGCCAGCTGCCTAGCTCAGGCTTGCTCGTGAGATCCTTGGTAACAGGTCCTGTGAGGTTGGGGAGACAGCAGTGAATCTGGGAAGGGTCTGTCTCCCTCCCTCTCTCCCTCTTGACTCTGTCTACTTCCTCCACGGTGCCCGCGATGTGGGGCCCTGCCTTGGAGCCAGTCCCTCGTGGACTATAGCTTCCACACCCTGTGGCCACTTCAGCTCCACCTCCTCCTAGTGTGGGTGCTGGACATTGGGTGTCCACAAGGAGAAGGAACTAAGACGCTTATCTGTAAAGAGGCTGAGAAGTCCAGCATCATAAACACACTGAGTTGCTTTGTCCCACTGTCATAATTCAACGAGGGAGATGATTAGGTATTTGCCTCCGATCGTGAGGGCAGCTAGGTTTGCCTGGATTCCACCGCGCCCACCCTTCCCCAGTGAAGTGCTAACCGCACAAGGGCAGCACCGGGGACGGGGGGCCAGCGGGTCTTACTGGGTGCAGCTGGTCCTGTCTTTGGAAGAAACCGAAGCCAGGGTCATCAGACACCCAGATGATGGAAACTACGAGAAGACACTGATTTTTTTCAAATGAAAGGGCTCGGAAAGTCTCAGTTTTTCAACTTTTCTCCACCCTTCATCTTCCCAAACCAAAAAGCAACATGGCGTGTGTTGAAAATCATGAGCTCGTAAACAAGAATACTCAAGTCCTGACTCCGTGACTTAGGACTTGCCTGAACTTTGGGAAATGACCTCTTTGTGTCTCTCTTTTCTATTCTGTAAAATGGAGGTGATAATTATAGTGTCTACTTCACAGGATTACTGTGAGGATTAGAAGTAAGTATAAATTTTTAGGTCATCGTCTACAATAAATTTAGCATGGGTAGTGTGTTCAAATTGGTACCATTATCTGCATGAAGCTAGGTGAGTAAATAGCTGGAAAAAGAGGATTGCACTCAGTTCTTACTGGTAAATAATCTGCAGCTGGCAAAGCCACATTCTAAAGGACTAGAGGATCCTGTTAAGAAAGTCACACCTCCTATAAATTTCTCAACCTTTGAACAGATTGAACGGTGGTATAATTCTATGTGGCTGGTCTTAGAGAAGAAGCGACATGGCATAAATAGACTGTTAAGAGTCTGTGATATTTGAGTAACTTAGTGAACAAATAAAAGAAAACCTATAACTAAAGAGAAAACTTGATACTCCTGAAATTATAGAAAAGATTTCCAGAACTGTGTCCTAAAATGTTGAGTAGCATGTATACATCAGGCAAGGTTTTGGCTCAAATAAATGGCGAAAGAAGCACTCAATATTGAGTGGGTTCTTATAGTGTGGTTCCTGTAGACCAGTTATTTCACTTTGATTTTCAGAATCCCATACCATTATCATACCTCTGTGAACTGCTAGGTAAACAGAAGCTCAGGGATCTCACAGCCACCAATGACAATGGTCACTGGCCCCAACTCAACTAGCTCTTTGCTGTTCTCTGCTATTCTTACACTGTTTTAAGTAAACTGCTGAAACCAGGCAACAGCTGTCACTGGCTTTTCAATGTGGAAGACAGAGTTGAGTAAAAATACGTATTTCTGTCACATGTTTCCTTGGACTTAGAATTCACAGATGACCCTCACTGCTGATTAGAACAATGTTCAATGAATACACTTTATGAAACCACTTCTCAATGTATTTTATATAAATTAAGCGATATATTTGTTAACATTAACTAAGTATGAATTAATTTTTTATTATTAAATGATGAAATAGGTGATGCAATAATTACGAAAATTAAACAGCTGTCTTTAAAACAGTAAATAATGAATGATTTCTGCTACAGTAAAGAAGGGCTATGAGGAGGGAAATAAGGTAAATCAGTGCAAACAAACTGAAACCCATATAAAGCCCACTCCTGCATCTACGTGGTACAAATCTGAGGGGATTGTTGGGCATTTTCTACTTATTAATATATATATTAATCAGGGATTACCTAATTTCAGATCTCAGAGGAGAATATTTGCTTCTCTTAATATGAAATACTCTTTGGAGTAAAAGCAAATCTTGTGGAAGTCAAGTACATCAATTACGCTTTGATCATATTTCATATCTTGGTATCTACAGATCACCCTTCTGGTTAATATCATTTATCAGTATGTACCTTATACTTAGCAAATTGGCTGTGATCTAGTGAGAATTTAATAAACAGTTGTTAAATTAACATTCATTATATACAGAATGCCAGTTCATTTGGAAATGTTTACAAATCTATGGTTGCTAATTTAAGTTTGAATTAGACAGTTAAATACCTTAAAAATACAAGATCAATCATATGTCAATTACTGATAGCTCCGGTTTCTAATAAAAGAAATTATTTTAACTTAAGTAAAATGTTAATTTTTATGAGTGAACAGTAACAAAAGTAAAATAAAATTTTAGTTCCTAGAATAAGTAATGATCAGGTGGCACTAAAGTTAAAAATTTTTTATTTAAGGAGGAAAAAAAACATGTAAAGGGTAGAGATAATACAGAATTTAAAAAAAAAAGATAAACAGTAAGAAATCACTAGTTGATAAATTACATATTGTCCTCTTAGAAACAGTTGTTTGGGCTGGGGATTTAGCTCAGTGGTTTAGGCACCTGCCTAGCAAGTGTGAGGTTGTGAGTTTAATCCCCTGTACCCAAAAAAGAAAAAAAAAAAAAAAGAAATAGTTGTTCAAGTTACAAAATTAAAGCGTACACAGTAGATATTCAAGCACTGAGAGTGTAAACAGCTATGCATGCATGACTCTCTAAATGTATTTCTATCCTTTCTGTATTAGAGGGAAAAACAAAATCTAGCAAGACAAAACAAAACAAATTCTTATAAAAACATGAAACCAAAAAGTCGTATAAAACCACAGTACAAGATGATCTACAATGGTTACTGTGTTGTCTCTTATTATCTTCAATAGAATTGTTTATATCATCAGGCATAAGTGAATATAGCAGTATAATTGAATATAGAAGTACATGACAATATTAGTAAAAATAAAACATTGTAGATAGTATAAAACTTCAAAGGCAAGTAATAATCAAACCAGAGTGGGTATCCTAGTGAATCTTGTCATCTTCAGTGCAGTTGCCTATACTCTCAGACTTGATACTATCAGTCATAGCAGCTTTGAATAAAATCTATCAATAAAAAACAGCGATCTAACAAACCAGATTTGATTACGATCAGTCATGGTAAAACAGTGTAGGTTTTACAGAGCTCTAGATTAATTTAATAGGAAATTAACGATGATTACCGTACTATATCCTGTTATTTTGGGGATAACTGTCTGTGCCCTCAAATCTAGTATAGGTAGAATGAGTGGAACAGAATATAATACATCTAAGCAGGGTGGTGTGAGTAATGTGGGTTTTAAATCCTGGTGCACTATTAACAATATAGTGTATCAAGGCCATCTATGTTAGAGATTCTAGCCATCCTTCTCTGCCTCATTTCTGCTATGCTATTTTTCTGCCTTTGTTTGTCTACTTTTCTCCGTCATTCTACTGCCTGCCCCACTCATTGAGGCCTTTCTGCCACTGTTCCTAAAATCCTGGTATTTTTTTTCTCTCTCTAGAACATCCTTCAGTATTCTCTGTAAGGTTGGATTGGTGGTCACAAATTCCCCCAGTTCCTCTTTGTCATGGAAGCATCTTGTTTCTCCATTAATTTCTAGTGACAGTCTTGCAGGGTACATCAATCTGGGCTGGAGGTTATTTTCTTTCAGAGCTTGGAATACTTTACTCCAAGCTCTTCTTGATCTGATGATCTGTGTCGAGAAGTCTGCTGTGATCTTGATGGGCTTTCCTTTATAGGTAATCTGTTTCTTTTCTCTGATGGCTTTTAATATTGTTTTCATATTGAATTTCTGGTATCTTGATTATTATATGTCTGGATGTAGCTCTGTTTTGGTTGTAGGTGGCTGGAGTTCTGTATGCCTCACATAATCGAATGTCATTTTCTTTTCTCATGCTTGGGAGGTTTTCCTTAATTGTTTCCGTGAATAGCCTTTGTAATTTGCCTGTTTGTATTCCTGCTTCTTCATTCACATTTCTTGTTCTTAAATTATAGATTCTCTTGTCGTCTTCTAGCCTTTGTATTGTTACTGCCAGTTTCCTTGTTATTTTTAAGAGATCTTTCCTTTCATGATCACACATTGCAAACTTGTCTTCAAGTTTTGATAGTCTATCCTTAGTTTCTTTTAAGGAGTTTTGCCAGCTTTCAATGGAGTTTTTAATTTCCTGGTAATCTCTTTGAATTTGCTTCATGTATTCTACATTTTCTTTATATTCTTTATCAAATGTTTCTCTCCTTTTTTTGTATTCCGCCCTTCTTCTGTCTATGTCTTCCTGAGATGCTTAGCATTTCTTTTATTACTCTACTCATATCTTGCTTTACCTAATTTAATATTTCAGTTTTGAGCTCATCTACAAGGTCCTGAAGATATCTCTTAATGTCTATTGAAGCCATGTCTGATGTTGCATGTTTGCCCCCCTCAATCTCCCTTGTTTTTTCCTCTCCTGGATCAGTGCTCTCAGGGTTCTGGGCTGGGGGCCTCCTCTTGCCTCTCTCTCCTGTCATGGCCCTGGCCTCCTCCACACAGGTGTACAGTGGAGGTCCCAGCCCTCTTCCCTGTCACCCACGGTTCCTCCGAAGCGCGATGGCGAGGGACCTCTGCCCTCTCCTGCCTGCTCTTTTCACTGAGGTGTAATCAGGGCCTGCATACACTGACCCCTCCCCACCGGGCCAGCCAAACTTCAGGTGCCTTCACCCGGTTAGTGCTGCTAGGTGCAGTGTATTGATTTGGGATGGCTCATTGGGTCCTGGCCAGGGGTGTGACCCAGTCCAAGCAAATAGCACGAATCTGCTCTGGGGAGGGAGCAACCAACTGAAGTCACTGTCGCTCCCAGTTCAGGCTCCTCCTGCCCAATTCCAACATGTCTGCCATTTGGTTGCACCCTTCCTGTGGGGGGGGTCTCATTCCCAGCACTGACCATGGATTAATGAAGGTCCCTTCACCAGCTCTGCTCTCCGCTGGGCTCACCAACCCCTGATTTTAGTGCAGCCGTGGCTCTTGTGAGTAGTAGTGAGAACAAGTTTGGGTGGCTCTGTCGGCTGGCACAAATTTGCAAATTCAGGCCAGCACAACCTTGGCGGGTTGCAGTGAAAACACCTTGTCCGGTAATTTTAGCTGTTCCAATTGTAGGCCCAAGACTGTGTGTTTGACAAGCTTTTTTACATTTTAATTTCTTCCTGTGTCAAGAGGACCCATCTCCCGCTGTCTGGGTCTCTCCAGGATGTTTTATTCTGGCATATGAGTTGTTTCTCCCAGGGGGCTTTGTATTTTGTTGCTCACTGATCGGCCATCTTTGAAGATATGTCACTAAAGTTAAAATTTAAGATGGTACCATAATTGGGATCCTAAATGTCCTCCCAAGTCTTGTGCTCCAGAGTGGTGTTACTGGGGGTGGTGGAACCTTTAGCAGGTGACTTCAAGTGTGAGGTCTTGCATACAGTGGGACTTCAGCTCTTCTCTTTCCTCTCCTTTGCTTCTGAGACAGATATGTGAGCAGTCTGGCTCTACCAACACCCTTGCCATGATGTGCCATTACAGTTCCAAAAAAGTGGGGCAACTAATCATGTGCTGAACCCTCAGCATATAAAAGAAAGGTGAAGCTTCTCACTATTGAGGTTGCTATAATAGAATATTCAGGATTTTTAAGTACAAACTGTGTCATCCATTGAAAGAAAGAAAAACGCAAGTAACAGAACACGCGTAAGTTGATTGTTCAGAATCGTATGAACTGGCCAAAGATACATGCGCCAGCATAATCACTCCTTACAAAGCTCCAAACTAACTTTGTTCTTCCACCTGAAGTCCTCCCACTGCCCCAGTGTTGTGTGTGTCACCGCATGGCTCAGGGTACACAAGACCTTGACTCCTTTTATCTTTGCCCAGGTAAGCATTTCCCCACTTCTACCTGATGCACTGTTTAAATACCTCTTATGTACGTCAATGCTCCTTCCCACTGGTCTCTCTCACCTGCATAGTTTCCAGTGTAACCACCTTAATAAACGCCAATGCACACATACACGGATACTCTTCAAAGCAGTCACGAAACGGTCATTTTGATCTGGGGGATAAACGGTTTAAAGAGTGACGCAAAACCATGAAATATATTAATTCCCACATTTTGTAATGCATGTATATATATCTCCAGTTTTCTTACATTCAAAGGTTCAATTGTTAAGATGCTGATAGAGATCATGGACCAAATACTGTGCCAAGTTCATGTGTAACAAGGTATGACTTTGGAAATGATTAATGAAATTTCGGCAGAGAAACTTCCTCCTTTGGCAAAGAAACTGCACGCCAGAGTATTACTGAGTCATTTCCAGGCCGGGCAGCACGGTGCCCCTCAATACCAAAGGCAAATGCTTCACCTCCCAGTTCTGAGACTATCATTTCTCCATCTTACAGCGGTTCCCTCCGGGTGGACTGTTCAGAAGCCCATGGGAGCACCCGGTTCAGGCTTTCACCAAATCCACGCCCGCACGCTTGGGCACAAAGCCCTGTCCATTCCCGGTCTCCTCTCTTTTCATCACATCCCTTCCTGGGAACCTGTTTGGTGACTCTGCGCTCTCATTTATTACCCCTGCCAGCTGAGGGCACAATGCTTCACTGACTTCTTACTCAGCTTTCGCAGTCATGAGGAAGAATTTGTGAGCAGGGCTGCGAAGGCCGGTGGTTTCATGAGGCTGTAACAGGCTGCCCGCTGGAGTGCTCCTGGGTTGGCATCTGGAGTTTCCCCTTAGGCGCCCCCTCGAGGATTTGTTTTGTGTCCCCTCTGCTGTCCCTGTCCACATCCGTCCTGCTCCTCATCTAGCCGACTTCTTCCCTTCTTGGTGTGAGGGGAGGGACGTCTCCTTTAACGCTGAGGTGCAGCACCCTTGGGTCACCTTGTGAGGCTGTGCGTGGCTGAAAAGCTTTTTAGTCCTTCTTTCAACTGAGCGCTCATTCAGTTGGGGAAAGAATTGGGGGATAGAAATAATTGAGAAGTTTGGTGGCTCCAGACTCTGACATGGAGTCTGTGACTATTTAGGGTTGGGGACAGGCCCTTGAGAAACCCAGATCCTTCCAGCCCCAGCATCTGAAGTGTCCGGCTCACTGTACCTTGTTCTGTTTGCCAAGCATTAGAAGGGCTCTTAGGAGTCATATTCTTCAGTTCTGGAAGTCTTAGTTGTATTTTTATTATAATTTTCTTCTTTCTATTTTCTCTCCTTTTACTGTTTAGATCTCCTAATACCTAGGTGTTGAGCTTCCTGGCCTGATTGTGATATTTCAGTAGATATTAGTATTCTAAGTACTTTAGTTTTCAAAATATCTTTTCCACTCTTGTTTACTATCTTCTTGTTCCTTATCTACTACCCCAGAAACTAAGATAAATGTTCCCTCTCTTTGTTTTTGAGACAGGGTCTTGCTATGGAGCTCAGCTGACCTTGAACTCACAGCAATCTTCCTGCCTCAGCCTCCAGGAGTGCTGAGATTACAGGGATGCACTACCATGCCCGGCACACTTTTCAGTTTTTAAAATTGAAGTATAACATATATACACAGTGGTGTGCACTAATTATATACTCTCAGTAAAGGTTTAAAAATATATAGACTCAAGCAACCACTACCAAGACCAAGATTATGGGACATTTCCATGCCTGAAAAGATTCACTTGTGACCCTTCTGGCCAATACCTACAGCATACAATAAGTGCCATATACACTTGCCGTCGGTTAGTTTTGCTTTTTGAACTTGAGCCTTGTCGTATGTATTTCATTATGGTTTATTTCTCTTAAACATCTTTGAGATCCATCAGTGTTGTTCTGCGTGGCAATTCTTCACTCTTTGTTGTACAGTGTTCCACTGGATGAATATTCCAAAGTGTGTGCATTCTACCACTGATGAGCATCTGGACTGTCCAAGCTGTGGGGATGCTCTAAATAAAGTGGCAATAACTATTTCAGGGATGTGTCTTCTGGATGGAACACTTCTCTCAGGCCTATGTCTCAGGGTGAATATCGGTGTTTCAAAGGTAGCATGTGTTTGTATGTCCAGCAGATATTTCCACTCATGTTACTTAGTATTATCTGTTAATTCTCTGTTTTATTATCATTTTAGTCATTTTTGTTGGTGAACAGTTGGGTGTCATTGAGGTTCATGTTCATGTTTAAGTGGCTTTTTGAAAGATTCCGTAGTTCCAACCTAACTTTTCGGTCTTGCAACACTTGACAGTTCATATTATTGAAATGCCTTCCTTTTTCATCCTCACTTGCACTTAAGACACTTTCTTATATAACTCAAAGATTTCAGATTTTGGAACCAAACAGTCCAGAATTCAAATTCTGATACCACTAGTAACTAACACAAGCATATCGGGGAACTTACTTAGCTTTCTACACTTCAGTATCTAGAGGTTTAAAACCAAACTCCATAGCTACCATGTGAGGGAGTTGTGAAGAACAAAGTAGAATGCAGTTTTTATGTCTCTAACTTTTCTACTCAAACAGCTCCCTGGGCGAAGAGTGAGTATCTGATCTCTCCAGGAAATCTGGTGCTCCATGCTAAAGACTTCTCTTGTGTGTGCGTCACACCAAAATCTTTTTAAAAACCTTGTGAATGTTACATGCTGCTCGAGGTCATCGATTTATTTAAATTAAACTACATTCCAGTATTAATTTTATTATGCTGTAAAATACTTTGGTGACTGATGCTGTAGAAAGTGAGGACGTGTGGGATCTCATTTGCCTTGGAACAATGTCCTTTGTGTCCATGGACAATGCATCTTTGTTTAACAAGAACATAAACTTGTGAGCACAGCACCAGTCCTCATGACCTTCCTTGCTGAGTCTGGGGCCTGACTTTTCTTTCTCCGATGCTTCTTAAATACCACTGTCCTAGGCCTCCTTCCATGCGTCTTGTGTGTCTCCTTCTTAATCCACCAATAACACTAGGAGGCCTCATAAACCTGCATTTTAGCTTCACTCTCTTTCCTGAGAGTCACACTGAGACTGTAAATTATCTACTCAATAAGCACAAGCCCCACAGACATGGTAAAATGGTCATTTCCAAATCTCAGTCCACCATCTTCTCTCCTACCCAAACTCTGCCTCTCCACCTCTCGAGTGAGTCTGGGAATGCAACCCAAAGTCCTTACCACAGCCTCCTGGGGCCCCCGTGACCTTGGCATTGCCAGCTCTGTGACCTTGGCATTTTCACTGCTCAGCTCATGGCTCACTATGCTGCAGCATCCCAGTCTCCTCAGCTCCTTCAACAAAGCCAGCCACTTCCCGTTTTAGGTCCTTTGCACACATTACCCCCTTTCCTGGATCGTCCTCCTCTGGCTGGTTTTTGTTCATCATCCATGGCTAGTTCAAATGTCACCTCTTCTGTGACACATTCTGTGTCATCTCTTCTGTGATGGCAACTTGAATGGATAAAGAACCACCTAGTGGATCGGGGTGCATAGTTCTGGGTGTGCATGGATGAGTGACTTGTGAGCTGTAAACTGCAGTGGGAAGACCCTGGCACTAACCAATAGGCTTGTAGCAGGAGTGGAATAAAAAGGGAAAGGAGCAGGAAGCCTCCCCTTGGGTATCTTCAGAGGAGCTCTGGTCTTGGCCATCACTTTTGAACATTTGTCTCCAGTTTCCTCAGGTTTCCAGCATGGACTCTTGAGCTTTCAGACACGGACTTACACCAGACTCTGCAGGGAACTCCAGCCCTTCGACCTCTAACTGGCTCTCCAACTCTGCAGCACAGACAACCATTCTGCACTCTTCCACTCCTGTGTCACAGGCAGCCATTGTAAGCCTGCTTAATAAATCCTTCATATGTCACATAGATATTTTATATTCTGTCTGCTCCTCTAGTGAATCCTAACCATACATCTTCAAAGAAGCTCCTGCCCTTACTTCTGCATAATTTTTATTGCTTCAGTCTGCTGATTTCCCTCATGGTCTTCACTACATTTTGAAACTCTGTCTTTTGATGGTACCCTCAGCACCTACAGTAGCGTAATGTCTGAATGACAGTAGGCAATCAGAGTTGGCATCTGTGAGACAAAGGATTTATGTATCACCTGCTGTCTGTCCCTCCTCATCTAGCACCCTTCCTAGGTAGATTTTAATTTTGGTCTTTTGGCTCCAAGCCTAATAGCTGATGTTGGCTAAAGCATTCCCACTGAAGGTCCCCACTAAAGTCTCCGTGTTTGCCCCGTCTGTGGGCTCAAGAATCCTTCAGCATCCTTAGAGACACAGGGCAATAAACACGTGTGTGGCTGACACCTCGGCCAGCCTCCTGTCAGCGGCTGGACTCCATATTCCTCTCTTTCTATCAGTGTGATCAGTTTATAACACTACAGGAACTAAAAACAAGCAAACAATAAACATACATCATTGGTATAAGAAGAAATCCAGTTTATTAGGCAGGAAGTACCCTGTACTATTTTTATCTTCAGCATTGAAACAGAGCTTGGATCTAAAAATATGTCTTGAATTAAACTGAAGGCATTTGATTTTTAATCAACACTATCACCATGACTGTGTTGGTGATATTTCTAGCAAGACAAAAAATGTTTATTAATAAGCTTTTTAAAAGGTCTAGGGTCACTCTCAACATAAAAGTGAAAAGTGCTTGATGTACACTGACATTTAAAGTCCAGTCTTCATAAAATGGAGTGTATGTAGTTACTGTAAAACTCAGAGTAAATGTTTACTATACTTAATCAGGATATCTGAATTGTTTGTTTCTTTTATAATTGTTCAACATCAGGCAGAATAGTTGGTGTTTCAATGTCACATGTTTTTCCTTTTCTTCCCCAAGAAGAACTTAAGTAAATGATGCAGTATATTCATACTTAAAAAAAAAATCTTATATGTGCAAATGCCTGCTGCAGTGACTCAGGTCACTGAAAATTCAGAGTAAGGTAGAATCACATTATTAGAGCCACAGACTACTTTAGAGACCAGAAATTCAACCTGTCATTTTACCAGTGGGGAAAATTAGCCCAGAGGAAAAACAAGATTATTTAATTCACAGCATAAAAACTTCTTGATTAGCTTTTGGATGTGGAAAATTGCCCAGGCACAGAGTATACAGAAATGAATAAAACAGAGAAAAGCTGGAGAAATCAAGCACAGTGGAGAAAGAGGAAAGAAGGAATCTGTAAGTTCACCCCAGTCCCGGTGTGGGGGTGGGGAGACCCTGCCTCCTCCAAACACACATAGAAAGACCCAGGCCAGGGAGCTCTAGGGAGAAACTCTGGACAGGGCCAACACTGCTGGCCCCAAGAAAAGCCCGTGGCTACTGAAAAGTGGAAAAATGGCATGGGGATTTTATCTCAAAACTGAATCTTTCCACCCAATAGAAGAAGAAATCCAAAGTACAGCCGGTCATATTGCCAGGGGGTGCTTAACTAGGTGTCATCAAGGGAAAGAGCTAATTATTTAAGACAGAGCCACAGTGTTCTCAGTGTTTCCACTGTACAGTGACTGGGTGAGAGGAAGGCCCAGAGATGGCTGTGGAGAGCCTTAGAGCTAGACACAGACTTCCCTGCTAAGTGTCCAGGCCCAGGCAATGTGGTTTTCAGAGGCAGCAGGATCATTCAGAACCAGAAGAGACCCAGAATAGTAAAAGCAACCCTGGGCAACAAGAGCAAAGCAGGAGCCATCACAATCCTGGACTTTAAGTTATGTCACAAAGCTATCATGATAAAAACAGCATGGTATAGGCACAAATACAGACGTGTGGATCAATGGGACAGCCCAGAGGGTACAGCAGCAATTCCAGGTACTTTCAGTTATCTGATCTTTGACAAGGGGCTAAAAACATTCTGGAGGGAAAATAACCTCTTTCACTAATGGTGCTGGGAAAGCTGGCTATCTACATGCAGAAAATTAAATCTAGACCTATCTCTCTGATTGTGCACTAAAATAAATCAAAATAGTCCAAAGTTCTAAATGTTAACACAGAAACACTTAACCTGCTGGACAATAAAATAAAAAAGTAAAACTCTTGAAGACACAGGCATAGGCAAGGATTTCATGAAAAGATCCCTAACTGTGTGAGAAATAGTACCAAATATCAATGAATGGGATCACATGAAAGTAAAAAACTTCAGAACAGCAAAGCAAACAACCCACAGAGTGAAGAGAAAATCTACAGAAACTGAGAAATATTTTTGTCAACACTTTTTTGGACAGAAGACTAATATCTAGACTATACAAAGAACTAAAAAATATCAGATTCCCCCCAAATAAGAGACACAACCAAAAAGCTGGTGACTGAAATGAATAGAAACTTCTCAGAAGAAAAACTGTGAACAGCCAATACACACATGAAAGAATGTTCAACATCACTGACCATTAGAGAAATACAATGTAAAACAATACTGAGATTCCATCTTACTCCAGAAAAAACGGCCAGTATCAAGAAATCAAATAATAACCAATGCTGGTAAAGGTGCATCGAAAAAGAAAACCTTCTACATTGTTGGTGGGACTGTAAACTAGTACAACCTCTATGGAAATCAGTATGGAGATTCCTCAAAACAGTTAATTTAGGAATTCCATTTGACCCAGCTCTTCCCCAAAAAGTTAAAGACACCGTATTACATGCATGCCACAATGCTTACAGCTGGACAAATGGCCATATGTCCATTAATAGATGAATGGATAAAGAAAATATTGCATTTATACACCATGGAGTACTATTCTGCTAGAAAGGACAAAACTGAGTCATTTGTAGGAAAATGGGTCCACCTTGAGCCTATGGTGTTAAGTGAGATATATCAGATACATCACATGGTTTCATAAATATTACAGTTTCTCTTACAGAAACTAAAAATATAAATAAAGAACAAAAGGCAGATAATAGAAAACCGGGAGATAGATCTTTTGCAAGAAGGAAGGGGACCCAGAGATGGGTGAGGGCTGGAGGGGAGGGGAGGGAGCAGGATGAAGAGAGAATGCTGTGCTGTGCACGTGAACCAGCTTCCCTTGAGGAAGGCAGCCACTATGCCCCTGCAAACATGGACTAATACAAATAAAAATCCTTAAAGAAAGAATGAATGAAACAGACTTGAAGCTTGCCATCTTAGGCTTTCCATGTTAGGTGGGTGAACCAACAAATTAATATGCAGCTACACACAGAAATTACACAACGGAGAGGTAAAAGAGGGCATATTCCAGCTGGAACATCTTTCTCCCACTCAGGTCAACTGGAAATCTCAGAAGCCAGCTTGATTTGGAAACAATCCTTACAGATGCCATTAGGAAGAGAACACACTGAATCAGGCTGGCCTTCTGATCCAGACACTGGGGACCCTACAAGAAGGCCGGCCATGTGACAACCTCAGGCTGGGTAGGGAAGGTAGGGGTAGATAAGGAAGGCTTTTTCCCTGAGCCTTTGTGGAGGGCCGCTCTGAAATTCCTGGAATTTGGACCTCTGGGTGCCCAGATCAAGGAAATTTGCTTAACTAGCCTGAGGAAACAGATAAACGCTCTGCCTTGATGGGAAGCAGTGGAAGAATTCTGTGAAAGGAACACTTTAGCGGTGACCTTAAGGATAAGAAGTGACTGACGGGAATGTGCCCCAATCCCACAGCAACAAGTGTTTGTTGGGTGCAAACTCAACTTGCCCAAGGTCACCGGCCAAGAAGGAGCAGAACTGGTATGTGATGCCTATGTGATGCCAAGTCCTTGGATTCTAAGGCAGGGGTTAGAATTTCTCCTACTGTGCCACAGATCTCAGCAGATCCGTACAAGCCAACCAGCTAACTAATCTATCACTGTTCATCCTCTGGGTAAAGGGAAGGGGCATGCAGAGGACATTTTGGTGAGACACAGGAGAAGCCTGTGTGGAAGAGCTGCTCTCCTAGCCAAAGCACCCCAAGGAAACACACAGGACTGCTTCACTTGGTCACCCAATATTGTTGACCATTTATTTGAATGGACACCCAGCCCTAACTGAAGAAATGGTACACAGTGCATTAACTATTGTAATCCTCTTATTTGGATATGAAATTTTGTTTTATTTTCTCATAAACAAAGACAAGAAAAGGCTTCCTGGAATTGGTCCCTCTGGTCTTTTCCACTCAAAATTACCTGCAGGCAGCACAGTGACAATGTTCCTGAACTGTTCACTCATCATGTCTCTGGCTGCTGTAACATCATGGGCTGAAATCACCCTCTAGACAGGTTTTACATGATAAGGGTTGTGTTTGGAAATGTCCAGATATTCCACACAGCATTTCAGATTCTGACACTCCCTTTCTCTCGAAAACCAGTAAGTCTCTGCCATCAGGAGGGGCTGCTTGGAGTCCAAGAGTTTCCCGTGGGGCATGGTAGCCTGCAGCTCCACCGCTCCAGCAGATGGCTTGCTTGGCCTCTCCCTGGTATTCGGGGTTTTGAGCCCTGACCCTATCAGGATTCACTCTGCCGTCTTGAAGCTGACTGCATTCTCTGCACACTCAAACTTCTTGCTGGTCTCAAACTCAGAGCCTCCTGCTAACCTTCAGAAACTTCTCAGTCCTCTCCATAGATGACACATTTGACTTGGTCATCTCTCCTTTTATCCTGTTCTATCCCTCTATGGGAACAACTCAAGTTAGACACCTTTGCTCAAAGACACTTGGCTGACTACTTTTCCAGAATGAACCTTCTACTGGGTCAGCTCTTCAAGAGTTTTCTGAATTGAGTGTCACCTGGTGTTGTTAGCTGTTTCATGCACGCACCTACCAGAGAGTACAGGATCCTCATAAACTTCTTTGTTATCATTTTAGCACTTGAGACATGTAATATGTGATCAGCTACCATAAAATATTTCACCAATGAATGGTGTCAATGAGTCATCCCCAAAGGATATGGGCTAGTCAAATAATGGACTTTGGGATTAGATTTCTGTTTCACTGTAATTTCTTATTTCTGAACAATTCCTTACTCAGTGTGTATCTACCAAAAAACTGCAATAAAGAATAAATCGTACAAGAATAAAGACAGGCATGCTATGATTTTCTTCCAAATTGCCAATAAAGCTTCGTGAAATTGAATGTAGTAGGTTATCTGGGTTTCCAACAAGCTGTTACTGTGAAAAATTCAAAATCAATCATATCATCATCACATTTTGATCTCTTAAGTCAAAAGAGCATCATGAGCTAATCCTAGATGGCTGGGAGGACATGGACTGTCAAATACAACACTAACTTAACATGGGTTTTATTTCCAATGCACCCAGTTTAGACTACCGTAGCAGTGTTCTAGAGAGTCTGCCCTAAGTTGTTGAACCTTTCATTCCTAACACATCTGTTACAGCTGAGTGTTTGGGTCAAGTGCTTCAACCAGTTTTGTCCCCAGTCTCTGTGTTTCCAACTGGGGGACTGGGCTGGCAGTGACTCTTTGAGTGGATACCATCTAGAAGGCTTTAAATGGTCTTGGATTGCTTCTTAATAGCAGTAAAACCCAACATTAATAAGGTAGAACTGACCTGAGAATCATGGGTTTAACACATACCTGAAGCCACATAATTGCTCATTCCACTGAACTCATTTCTACAGGTCTCTCTCATCACAGGATTTCAACCACTTCCCTCTTCTTTATTTAAAAAACAAACAGATCCAAACCTGATTTTAATCCTTAAAGGTGTGTAAGAACAAACAGCATATCCTGTACCTCTGCCAATACTGCAAGTAGAGATCAGCTCTCTTGTTTGCTTTTGATGGCAATCTCTGCCTGGAATATTTAAAATAGATACTTTCACTTATTGTGATCTTATTAGGAATTCCACTAGAACAGATTCTGGGTTCTGCTTGTTAGTTGTCAGGCAATATCTGCAACATAAGCATGCCATTTTACCAACATCCTTGTTCTGTTCCAGAGGGAGGGCAAGGCGCTCTCCTGAGGGTGGGTGCCGAGTGCTGTGCTGCAAGGCCGGCAGCCAGTTCCGTGTCTCCTTCCTAGAAGAACAGGGAGCTCATGGAACGCGCGGAGTCCAGGCCCACACATTCTAGTGGGAGGCTCAGCGCCCTGCAGGGGACCGGAAGGAGTGCTGGTCGTCGGAATCTCCTGCATCTCGGGGCTTTCCTGCCACTGGCAAACCCCCAGCACCCTACCATTACTATCTAGGTAACCAGCCAGCTCAGGCTGGCTCCAGGATCTGCCTCAATGCATCGCATTTTCTCTCTCTCTCCCCTTTTGTTTCAGTCAGAACAAAGTATGACTTTATGCTCCTGTGTGGCTCGCACAAACCACCCACAAACTGAAAAAGGTAATATTCACAAAATATTCATCTAAAGCAACATGACTTCACGTTTACTACTCATCATCACACATATGTGTATTTCACCCATTTTCCAAATCTGGTAGCTTACTACTTTTTATCCTTCTGCCAACTGAAGTCACTGCATGTCACTGTCCAGCGTTCACTGCTGGTGAAGTCCTACAGGGATATTTATGTAAGGAATTTGAAAAGAATCCAGCACAAGTCAGTTGAAATATCTTAACTTGTTCTTTTTTTCCACTGGGTAGACAGAAGGAGCAAACACACCACAGTATTGAGTCATAGAACAATGGGAAAACTGGAAAATGTCACTGCCACATTGGCATTATTTTACATACATACCAGTTTTAGAATCAGGAAAAGGACTGAAGTATGTCCCTTCTGCCACAGTACTAATGAAGGGAAAATTATTCTAGAGTAGTTTTTGTTTTGAGAATAAGCATATGTTATTAACAAATTTCAAAGGAAATGAAAGCAATTTAAAGAATAGACACACTAAGTTCTGATGAGATAAAAATGAGCATTACTGAGTCACTGAGCAGCTGCCTCCTTACGGACACCGCGTACCTTCTAGAGTTGAGGACTTAATGACATGTTGTCACAGAAGTTTTGGCCAGTGCCACACACATGCTGTGAGTGTGTGAGTGTGGTGTGTGTGTGTGTTGGGAAGGTAGAAGTGAACCAGAAAAAAAGATGTGGCCTGTGTGACAGGGTAAGTGATTCTTTTGCAGCCAAAGCTTTTAAAGCCCCCAATGCACTAACCACTATTCGCCAGTCTAATGGCAACCACCAGGCAAACCCATAGCAGAGAAGTGAACCTGGCCTAACAGCGAACATTGCCCCGAAAGGCAGCCTCGGCCTGGGCGCACCGTTTAGCTTGGCCGTTGTGCTGCTGTTACTACTGCGTGAACGCAAAGACTGTGGGGCACATGCTCCTCCTGCTCCCACCACCTGCTTCCTTACCAGACTGTTCATTTGCTCATCTATGGTGTTACTGCTCCCGCCCACCCCATGGCCTTTGAGCCTGCGACCTGCTCTTAGGCCCCCAGGCCCAGTCTTAGGACCAGATGCCTTTCCTGGTTGCATCCTCAAAGCCAGCTTCTGAGTTCTGGACATATTTCCACCTCTATTTTAGGAACTGTCTCTTGGCAGCCAATTTACCACGGCCACAGGCATGGCAGTGCGTTCAAAACACTGTCCTGTCTGCGCCCGGCGTGCATGTGTGTAATGAAACAGAGCAGTGCCCTGGAACTCTGCCAACTCACCTGGTATTATTCCTTTGCCAGCAACGGTCTAGAATAAGAAGAAGCATCGGAGAAATGATGGATAACTCATGAATTCATGCCAACTCCGCCCTGTCTTTTGACTTGTGGTGGATTTGTACAGAAAAGGACAAAATGTCCTAGATAACGTACTGGCTCTTGGTGGATAATCTGAGCAACTCACACTTTAGATGAGACAGACTCTCATGTACATCCAAGACCTTCTGAGACAGCGGCTGACCTATTTGCTTTCCTTCCCTGGGATGATCGCAGTTCCCCACTGACCTGCTAATCTGCAATAAATGCTTGGAGCTATTTACAATAGCAGGACTCAGAGAGAAAACAAGTCCATCGTGGCATTCGGAAGGCCTGAGGGAAGCAAGAACACCAAGTCCTAGGCTTGGAGACGGTGGAGGGAGGGGGATAGGATCTCCTGCTCGGATGGAAGCCAAAGTGGCATCTGCTCTGCAGAATAAGACAACTGCTCGCAGGGAAGAGATGACTGTGCTTTCTGTGTGGACACACAGAGACGGTCCAATTTATGGGGCTTTTGCAAGGATATCATGATATTAAAATGAAAAGTCCTTAAATGCTTGAAAATCACTACCCAATTGTCATGTCTGATTATTTTACAATGAAGTGAACAGAAAAGCAATTCTTCCATCTGTAGAATACAGTATCTGAATTTCCAACTGAGACATTGCTTATGAATTCTAAATATTGGTCTCAGGTGAAAGAGAGGGATATTTTTTCTCTGAATTATCATTTTTTCCACATTTGCTTCCACAGTATTTTATATCCTTGTCATTTAGAGCATTTTATTCACAATAACTACCCACAGTACTTCCACAGAACAGGAAAAAAATTCAAATTATGTGGAAAGTAAGCAGTGACCATAGAATGGGATCCACATGTCCTGACCTTCAGTTTAATGCTCCATCTGTGAGGCCCTGGGGTTGGAATAATGAACTCAACCTAATCGTCATTGCTCAAAAATTCATTAATTATAGCAGCAGATCAGAACAAAATGAGTAAGTCAATGAAAACTAATACCTCACAACTGCTTTTAAGAGTATTTCCGGAGACAGCTACCTAATTAATGAGAGAAACCCTAATCCACATCTTGTACCTAATTAAAAATGGGTCCATCATTGACTGCTATGTTTCATAGGTGCTTCCAAGTTTTGAACAAACAATATGATTTACTATCATTGCTTTTGTTTGACTGTGTTTTCCACACTGGAAAGCTTCAATATGTTTGCTAAACCTGGTACCTTGGATAACAGACCAATTAAATTGATTATAGCTCTTCTCTGGATTTAAGTTAAGTCCCTAAACTACAGCATTAGAATAACTGGTAGTTTACCAGGGTTACTTTACCAGAGAAAACAGTGGAAACATAACAATGTACAAACATGGTTGAGTATTAGTTAGGGTAGTTTTTCAGGTAAGTGAAAAGAAGAACAGAAGGGATTTTCTTTGGATACAGTTTCTGGATTGAAAGATCATAACAGTAGATAGCCAAATCATCTGTGCATATGAAACAATTCTGGAATAATAACTCTTTTCAGGTTTTCGGTGATTAATACTCTTAGCTGATCAAAGTTATTATTAGCACTAAGTCAGAATGGGGCTTCCAGGAAGGCGGAGTTGTGATTCGTCTGCTGTCATCTATCCAGAGTACGGAACAATAAAATATTTGTTGAGCGAAAGCAAGGATCTAAACAGAGGCTGTGGCTGAGGGAACTGAGTTGATTCAAAGAGAATCACAGGAAACCTTCAGAGGCGCAGCTGGCAGGGAAGCCTTTCATCACCCGCTGTCTGTTTTGACACTGACGCAGGAGCAGCATCCCTGTTACCTCTTCCCTCTAAAAAGTCTGCTGTTCAGTGCGTATGGTAGCATTACATCATCAGATAAGTTGGAAGCCAAAGCCAAACAGTCCCCAAGTTAAGGCAACTGAGAAAAGAACAGTCTCAAAAATAACTGCTCAGGGTACAAAGTCCCACTATTAGAATCAAAGTCAGGACGTAGAAGTTTTTTATTTGTTTGTTTTTGCCCTAACTGAAATTAAGAAGCATTGAATGACAACTGGAATAAAATTATTTTTTATTTCTGTCTCTACTCGACCAGACTTCGGGACTTCTAACTCAAGACACACGACGGTCACACAGGAGTCTGCTCATAGTGCGCACCAGGGAAGGACTGAAAAATACAGGGCAAAGAAGCAAAAACAGCGGCCACCAAGCACAATCCATGCCTCTGGGAGCCACAGTCAGCCGAAGATAAAGGCTCTGGGCAGGTACGGATAAAAGGAGATGAATACAAATCAACAACTAGGATACAAATATACTCCAGATGCAATTATTTTCATAAAACAATCTGAAAAATGCCTTAAAAGAGTGTACTAACAGTGGCCAGAGATGAACACATACAAAATTATCAATTAAGAGAACCAGGACCTATGAGATACACACAGAAGTCAAATTGTTGCAGGCAGCTGAGTTAGTTAGAAATATCATTAGGCAGTCAGACAGGGCCGGGTCCTCCATGGAGCCAGTACAGATACCTGACACCTCCTGCTGTGGGCCAGGCCTCCAGACAAAGGATCAAACAAATGCACCCACATCCTAAAGACTGATATTCTAATTAGTTCCCTATCACCCCTGAGGAAGCATAGAGTCACCATCCCTTCCCCCTAGGGAAGAGTCACAGCTCTAAGAATGCCCACTTCCTACGTGACTTAATAAATTTTACCTGAACTATTGATCTTATTGGCTAACCATAGTCCTGTCCCACCTTATGCCCATCTGCCTTGTGAGTTCCCAGTCTTCCCCACCTTGAACCCATCTTGCACCATGATTTTGCTCTATAAAAGTCTCTGGAAAAGACAGAGTCCTTGGCAACCGGCTCGGGACCCCTTCTGTCTCTCCTCAGAGAGAAGCTTTCTTTCTCTCAATATATATATATTCTACTCTTAACCTCCGCTGTTCTTAAAATTCATTCTTTGATTTTAGAGAACATAAACTCATGGACATAGTAGGTCGGGAGTCTCATTCCCCTATATCAAAATGAGAATAGGTAAATATGAAAAAAAATCATGAAACATAGAATACAGGCATTGAAAGTAAAATATGCCACAAATGGGATAATTTACCTTGTGATCAAAGGGTGAATTAATGAAAGGTAGTGAGTAATGAGGAACTCATCCAGAAAAAATCAGGTGGGGGAGAGGGGAAAGTTAGAGAAGAGGGAAACAGTGAAGGGACAGAGAAAATAATGGCCAAGAATTTTGCAGAATTGAAGAAAAATGTAAATCATTAGGCTGAAAGTGTACAAAAGTACAGGCTGTGTGAGGGTAAATGTAAACACATTGCAATGGAAGTGCGCACCTGTAAAAACTACCAAGGGAACACAGGAAGCACAAACAACCCCCACAGAACAGCAGGCGATGAACTCACTGGCTCCAATAGGCAGCAAGAAACTACGTCACAATATTTCTCAAGATGCTGAGAGATGTGACTGCTAACCTCGCTTTTTATACAGAGCCAAACCATCACGCAAAACAGAAATGTTTCAAGACTCACAAACACGGAGACAATCAGTACCAACAGACTTCTCACAAGACCGGTGAAAGTCGATTCTCCTGGTTAGAGACAATTCAACTTAGCAGAGAGGCATAAGCAAGAAACAATGGCCAACATATCAAGTAGCTATGCATATCTGTAAGTTTATCTACTTATCAAAACAATGATAATAAATTTTAATGACATTCATAAGCAATGAAACAAAATTGATAAAGTCTTTGTTACAGGTGGGAGGAGGATACAAGTAATGGGGAACTAAAGACACTACCAGTTTTTATACAATTAAATATATACGGTAACATTTATAAGCAAATATCAATATAGTCTACAGTTTCTCAATTAGGAAAGTAGGCTAAACATGACCAATTCAAGAGTATGTAGGGTAGAAGAAAAATGAAGAAAAGAAAGATGATACACAACACCAAATAATGTAGAAGCTCACCCAATATATCATTTATCAAGATCAATGTCCAAAGTCTAAACTCACAAAGAAATAAAGAATACTTGACTTAATAACACAAATGCAAAATTAAAATTAAGCTACAAATTGCTTGTTAGTCATGTCTAAAAAGTCAGAGGTTGAAAATAAAGTATGAAAAGAGATACATCATACAAATATATTAATAGCACCAAAAGGCTTCCTTATTAAAAAATATAATATAAAATAAAATATTATTTAAAATTGAAAAATTAAAATCATCTAACATAAAATATAAAAAGAAAAACATTAAAAGCATGTAAAAAAATAGAAACACCAAAAATATATGAAATATTTCAATGTGACCTTGAAGTATATTTGGTTAAGTCACAGAATTAAAAAGAGAAATGACAAACAACAAAAATTGAAGATTTAAGCACCTATACCAGACACTTATAGCTCAAGAAATAATATGTATTGTAAAGATGTAAACAGTCTGAACAAGAAAAAGAAATTCATGGAAAATATAAAAATGTCTCTTATGTTCTACATTTCCAACAAACATTTTAAAAATACTGTCAGACATACTATATTTTTTAGCCAGTGATACTGTTATAAGCAAACAGTAAAAATGTAATTAAAAATGTATTTCTAAATTAAAGACATTATAATGGAAATTAGTAAATCTTCAGAAAATGACAATGAAAGTAACAGACACCAAATTATCTTGAAAAGCAGGTACATCTTGCTATAATTAAAAAGTTAAAGCGATAAAGATTTAATCAAAAGCTAGGTAGGGATAGAAACATTTTAGACAAAATATTTTCTAAAAAAAGAACAGTTAATAAAGCCAGACCTTATTTTTTGAGAATATCAATGAAGTAGATAAACCTCAAGAAAATCTGCCCCAAACGAAAGACTCAGATAAAAAGAGGGAGATTTGTGTACATATAATTGATGTCACTTCATAAATCATAAAGAGATAACATGGTTTAAACCAAATTGGAAAGCTCTATGGTATGTATATAGAAACACAGAGATTGAAAGTGTGTCTGCCTGCAGCAGAAACAGAGAGGAAAAACTGCACAATTCAACACAGGAAAAACGCAGAAAATGAAAAGTAGAAAAAGCCAGTAATAATTCACTAAATTGGGTCTGTAATCCAAATCTTCTTGGCCCAGAAGAAATCAAAAGGTTTCCCTGGAAGGAGGCTACAGGATGAGAACATTGTTTTGGACCAATTTTGCTGAAAAGCAAGACCATGGAGCATGTGGATTCATTCATTTCTGATTGTACAAGAATCAACGCTGTGAAAAACCCTACTCTGGTTAAAAGGCCTTGAGCCTTGTTGGTAGAAACAGGAGTATTTTCTTCCCTAGGCATGTGTACTGAATGCTCTCCTGTAAAACTGATGCCGTGAAATACAGTAGAGAGGAAAATGAACAAAACCAAAGCTGCTGTGAACCACACCTTAGTGATGCCTAAAGTTCCTCTGTGGGCGCTCTCTCCCCAGGCAGCAGTGATTGGAGAGGGGGCCTCCTGGGCTTCAGGAGCTCATCACGGCCACAGGAGGCCCTTGTGCCCATGCCACACGCCCAGAGAGGTCAGCCGAGCACGGAGCAAGACCACAGCTACTGTGAGCCAAGAGAAGGGCCACTGAAAGGAACTCTACCGGACCGGTGTCCTGATCCTGGGCTTCCCAGCATCAGAGCTGTGAGAAATAAATTTCTTTTGTTAAGGCCCTTCATCTGGTATTTTGTTATGACAACCATAGCTAAGACCAAATGAAACAAAACAAACCACCTCTCCAAGTAAAGTGTAGTCCCTGCGATCTCAAAGACCCAACAAACAAAAGTCTGGAGGACAATTCTGAGAGAGATCTATCTGATAGCCAGAGACAAGTGTCAGAACCAGCAGAGGAGTGCTATCTCCTGTGATACCGGGGATCAAGGCCGGCCAGCAGGTTCTAAAAGGAGCTGATAAACAAGATGGGCCTGAGAGACAAGCAGGATTTATCAGACTGAAAAGGATACCAGGCAGCAGAATGTTTGGGAGTCGCCAAGGTTTTCCCCCTCCCTGTCTCCAGCCACCCCCACCCATTCAGAAACAGCCGCGGGGTGAGCAGTGTCCATTGCCAGGGACCTGTCAGTCAAGGCAGAGCTGAGAGATCAAAGGTCTGGAAAGGACTTAGCAAGGGCAAAACTTCCCGCCATAGCCCAGCACAGACTTTAAACTCGCGCTGGGAAGAGGAGAGATGAAAAGGAGGTGAGTCTGGTGGAGAAACGAGGGAAGCACAGCAGGGCGCTGGCTGAGGCCACCGGGAACCTATGCCTACTTGTCTGGAGCTGGTCTCTGGAGTAGAAAAGGCTACAATTTTTTTTTTTTTTGTAAGATAGTCAACCTGAGACAGGTCCCCTGCCTGCCTCCCAGTATGACAAGAATCCCAGAGTACGCTGCAAGAGAAGGATGGGGACCAGAATGGAGACTGTTTCTGCCACCCAGCAGTGAGGAGCCCTCAGTTCCACTGTGATCACACGGTTGTGCTGCTCACAAGTCTGTGTGCAGACTGAGATGCATGCCCCCTTGGAGAGAGAGGCGGTCTGAGCAGAAAGAGCTGACATAAAACAGGCGGCAAGGAAGCAGCGGGCAGAGGTGGTCAGGAAGGCTTTCCCACACCACGCCGAGAGGTCTGCCTGAAGCTGCCGTGTCAGGGAACCTGAAGCCCGTGTCAGGGAACCGGCAGAGGCGGACAGAGTGAGTTCAGGTGTGCAGACAAAGAAGCACACGGAACTGTGCTGAGAAAGACAACTGATGTGCAAAGTGCATCTGACAATGCAGACAGGAAACTGGGGGAAGACAAAGGACAGTGACTCTTGGAATCATCAGAGCTATGATTTGGACAGGCAAAAGATACATTTGTACATGTGCACATACATGTACGTGCATGTGCGTGTATGTGTGTATCTGTATCTGAATGAATCAGATTCACGAATCTTCGGCCAAATGGACCCAACACATTCTGTTACTGAACCCTCAAACAAGCAGCCCTGCAGCCCCATTGCCCCTCATTAAGAGGAGGCGGCGGCCCGCGCTGTCACCTCGGAAGCCTGCACCAGGGGCCAAGCTGCACGGCAGCAGCCCACTCTTCTGGGCAGAGCCCACTGCTCCTTCCTGCTCCAGCTGCAGGATAACACTGCCAGCCCTGACCCTGCCACGCCTCCTTCCCGGATCAGACCCAGGGCTCCCACCTGTTCCAGCGTAACCCTCGGCACTGCTGGCTTTCCCCTTGATCTGGCACCTGTTCCCTCACTCCCTCCATTGTGTGCATGGCTTCCCATAATTCCTTCTGGAGCAACGTCCTCTGGCCTCCCTGTGTTCAGCCCCACACTGCTAACCTGTGCATGACCCATGACCCTTCCTCATTGTCCTTCTAAGCCCAGCCTTCGTATGGTCTTTCTCCTTGACAAACATCACTCGTGCGCGTGGGTTTGGGTTTCGTCTGTTAACCCCCTGTAAGTGAACTGTAGAACGGGCCCAATACAACAGCAGTCACTCAATAAACATGTAATGGAACCAAATCTCAAACTTTGACATAACAAATCTGAAAAACCATTCTTAAGTAGAACTGATTTGAATTTGAAGAACATTTGTTAGATGGTCAGCCTGTGCATTTTCTGGTATCCCTAATAACTTGTTTAATTTTATACAACATAATTACTTTCATACATAGGACCTCATATCAGTGTGTGATCAGAAATAAGGCTGGTAACAAATACCTTCCTTGTGTCTTATCACTGGGCTGTGTGTGTGATATGTGCAGCATAGACACAAAGCAATTCTACAGGTGTCATGAGCATTCTTTTTTATCTTAAAGCTTTTTCCTGAACCAGTCCTCAAAAATCAGTTTGCTTTTTTTTGGCACTGTGTATTATTGTGATGAATATTCTCAACTGTTCACAACTGAGCTATACTAATGGATCTCTAAGGTTTTACATAAAAGAACAAAATACTGGGAAGAAAATTACTATTTTAAAGGGACTGGTGCCACTGTAGGTGACATGTGATATCAAAGAGTTTGCATTTTTCTGACAAACCAAGCACTCCTGCAGAAAATAGCACCTTGAAAAAATAGGTAACAAAATATCTGAAAGTTGTTTTGTTTGACTAGATTTACAGAACATAAAAATTCCATATCCACCAGTGAGTGGATTGAAAAATCTTTAGCTCAGAAACAAGAACAGATAGGACAAAGGTTGGTGAGACTTCTCCGGGAAAGTCAGGTTGCTCTGAGACCCAGAGCTTGGGAACAGTGTCCTCTAGTGTTCAGACTCAATGCAAGGAGATGGAAAAATACCTTTTATGTGAAAACAAAATGGGATATTTGGGAAATTACACCCCTAACAAAAAAAAATTCACAGACTTGCAAACTCATTTCCTAGCAAGTCACCACTTCCTTGAATTCTCTCACCTGCTGAAATGATTATATGCGGATTTATTCACGAGGAAAATAAGCTAAGCTGAACTGGAAGGCTTGAGAAATCCCTTCCAGCAAGTGGAAAATTTCTAACAATTTATGTGGGGAAGGAAATAAAGCGAAGCAGGGTGCAAACGTCAAGCCAGAGCCCTGCGTGGCTTTCCTGGCTGTTTGGGGGCTATGCCTGGGTTCCTACAGAGCAATCGTCTCCTGGCTCCTTGGAACTCAATTAAGTTTTAGAGATGTGACGTGCTCAGAAGCTTTTAAAGCAACAAACTGAGATGAATCCTGGCTAGAGTAACAAATACACGGCAAAGGATTCTCAAGCAGATGCCTGTCCAGAGAGTCGGATGTCATTTCTGTCCATCATCGAGGAAACTTGCCCAAAAGTGAAATAGGGATGGACAATGACTGACTTCTCTTAAGAAACTGCGCTGTTTTGTGCAGTCACACTCTCCTCCCTGCCCTTCTATTGTATCACTTCTATAAAACGTGGCACACCAGAAACATATTTTTAAAAGTAATTTATGATTTTTAAATAATTCATTGATTTTTCAGTAACACTCTATTACTTCAAGAAAAGCAAGTATTTTACCTAGAAAATTTACCTGTTGGGGGCACCAATAGGAAAATCAAAGTAAGGGAAGAAATTTGATATGTAGGAACGGTTTGAATATACAGCTTCAGGAAATGACGTGGACGCATGTTAGGATCAGAGCACCCTGAACTCTCTCAGGTGCTCCAGGTGGTGCCCTTGGAAGGTGACTGGATTGCGGGGTGCTGTCCTGCTCTGTGCATTAACCCACTGATGAGTTCACAGCTGACTGCTGGTAGGAGCTGGGGCTGGAGGAAGAGGCAGCCACTGGGATGTGACATGAAGGGTGCATCTCCCTCCCTGGTTCCTTCCAACACACTCTGCTTCCTGGCCACCATGTAGTGAGCAGCCTTCCTCCACCATACCCCTCTCCATGCCATGTCTCCCTTGCAGTCAGTCAACTGCGAATTGGAATCAGAAGCCAAAACCAACCTCTCATCCTTTTAAGCAGTGGATGTCAGTTACGTGTCTCCGTGACAAGGAAAGTGACTAAGACAGTTGCCTCCTTTCACCAATGCTGCCTGTGCTACCTGGAAACACTTCAGCACCGCACACACCTGCTCTCCTCACCCGCTCTCTTTGTCTAACAAACTTCTATGACTCCTTCGGCACTCAGCTCTGCTTCATCTGCTCCTCACCGCTTGGGAATGAATGAGTTGGCCCCTTCTCTGAGCTCTCAGGGCACAAGGTCCTAAGCTTTGTCTTAGCACTGACAGCACGCACTGAAATGCCTTGCTTTAATGTGTCCTTCTTCAAGTCAGGCACGGCTCAGCCCCGGTTCCCGGAGTGCCCACCTGGCTTCTCTATTGAATCGTGGAGTCTACATCATATTGGTTGCCATACTCTGAGAAATATTTTGTTAAAACTCAGGTAGAACTACTCTTAATAAACTTGAAACTGATTTAAACATACTGATTTAAGGAAGTTATTTATAACGGTGCAAGGCCATGCTGATTAAGGCAATAAAAATTATTATGTAAACAAAGGCAACATCTGGCTCCTTTTTATTGGATTAAATAAACTTAAATACTCAGAAACAAAACAATACTAATTCACCAACAAGGAATCATACATTGAATACAGGGTTATGAAATTCATTTATGAAACTGCCAGTAACATGTAAGGGCATTAATATTTGGTCAGTATTGTTTGAGACCATTGGGTAAGAATTTACCCAGCGATTAAACCTATAATAAAAATATTTTGATGTCAGAATTCTCATTGAGTATATCAGTTTGTGTTTTATTCTGAGTTTCCCAAAAAGACCCAGCACATGCCTGTGGCCACTCACTCCTTCACTGGAAGCAATGCATGCAGACACTGACATCAGCATCTCTAATGAGAAACCTGAACACTGGGCCACATAGCTCAGCAAGTAGTTGCAGCGAGAATTTCACTATAATCTGTCCTTAAAACAGTACTGGTTAAGAACCTTGTTTTTTTCACCACAGATTTTTTTAGACAAAATATAGTATAGAAAAAAGACAAATAACAAAAAAATCTTAACAGGTTAGAGTTTTCAAACAGAAAGTCAGCCCTGGTGGTTGAGATTAATGCATATTTGAAACACAGATATGGCAGGTGTGGTGTCTCACGCCTGTAATCCCAGCACTCAGAAGGCTGAAGCAGGAGGATTGCTGTTTGAGGCCAGCCTGAGCTACAAAGTGAGTTCAAGGCCAGCCTGAATTGCATAGTGAAAACCTGTCTCAAAAAGACAAAAAACTAAACAAAACAAAAACACAGATTGGCTCCTTTTAAATGTATCTATTATAAAGCAGAGTATTGATGGAAAAACAAATGAAAAAAAAAGAAATACAAACCTTCCTTAAAAATAATTTCTTAAAGTTTTTAATGTCCACTCAACAGCCTAATTTCCTTAACAATGTTGAGAAAAACATACATATGTATTAGTCATCAGTTTAAGTATATTCAATGCCATATAACCCACTGTGGACCATCCAATGATTAAAAGCTATTTAGAAAAGACTTGCCTAATCATAAGTAGCAAAATAAAATTAAAGGAGATAAAATATTCTTCAACTTTGAAGATGTTTTATGTATATACTATTAGTAGTTCAATTTTAGGTTTATATTCTACCAATATTTAACAGCTAGTACATATTGGAATGTTTTTGTACATCCTGAAAATTACTTTTAAATTGATTTTATAGGCAATTCCCAACTTGTGATGAAATTTTATAATATATATTAAAATTCCAGAAGCAGCATCATTTAAAGTACACATTTTCCTTTATAAACATTATAACAGGTCCTGCTGTTTATGAAAACATTCTTTTAGCTAATGGATCCTTTATAGGCAAAACAAAAACCCATAATCATGAACTAGGCTTCTATCCCCATGACACATACCCGTAATGCTTGCAAGTTTAAGTTTAAAGTCTTGGAAGGCAAACATACACGTATTTCCCATGGAAATGAATAATTTGGCTGTTTTATCCTCCAATTCCAAGCCTGATTTCCTAGAAGACCACATGTGCCTGAAGAAGAATCGACAAGGCAAAGAAAAGGTCACCATCCGGCAGGAACTGTGCCAGGTAAGAGGACCGCGAGCTGAGCTGGATGCAGCTCTGGCGGGAGGACAGGAGCATCAATAACCACAGCGATGAATGCTGCCCCAGGACCCAGGCAGCAGCAGGATCAGGCCCCACAGGGGCTCATTATACACACAGCTGCTGATTCAGGGCTCAGGCTGGACCATGGATGGAAAGACGCAAGAGATAAAATCACTGCAAACACACTCAGATTGAAACCCGGTGTTCATAAAACAGAACTGGCCTCTGGGAAATAGATGTTTACTCATTTCTCTCTAGGTCTGGGTTTTCATTTAGTCTAATAGATGTGGCCTGTCACAAAACCACTGCAGACTTCCTCAGAGTCAAAGAAGGCTTCCTGCAGGATCTTAAGGACCAACACAGTCCAAAACTCTGGGACCACGTGCTGTAATAATCAGTCCCTTTCACCAGATCCCTCGACCCGGCAGTGTGAACACAGCGCAGCTGCATGAGCCAAAGGGCTGAGCCGGTCTGCCGTGTTCCACCTTGGGGTTCGCAAGGCCAGACCTTGGAATCTGAGTCATCACAAATCCCAGCTCCTGCTCTTCCTGACCATGTGACCTCACGTTAGGTATATACGTCCTCCAAACTCAGTTTCTACATCTGAAAAAGCAAATACTTACATCTACCTCTCCAAGAGCTATAAAAGCCAGATTGAACAAATGAAACCAATAAAGTACTCCACATAAGAATCACTGCATAAATGCTCCTTCTACAAAAATGGTGGGGGTGGTGGTAGTGGTAGTGATACAAACAAAGAAAGAGGAGAAGAAGGAAAAATTGAAAGCTGGCACAGCCTCTGAACACCTGAACTGGGGGTTACGTGTCAGCTGACTGCTTTCTGCTTGCTGGCATGCTCTCTAGAGCCGAGGGTCAATAGCACAAGTTAAGATTCTTTGGCTGGTTTCTTCTCAAAAGCAAGGAAGTCGGTTCTTCCTTATGGAGCTAGTCTGCCATTACGGAGAAAGCATTTCCCCAGCAATCTGTCAGATTCAGAGCTTGATATAAGCATTAAGAATGTGAAGTAGGTTACATCTATTGATTTCATTTTGAGCCACTGTAGTTTTGCTTGCTTCTCTGGAATATTAGAAATGGTAGCATGTGGTTGGCTTAAGACATGGTGGTTAATTTTTACCCATTTTTGGTTACTGAAGTTAATTTATACTTAAATTTTTTTTGTTGGCAAAAATGACTTTTTCACAAAAGTAACCTACTTGTGTCTAAATATGGACAGGATGCAACTGCCAGGGAATTGCCCGTGACTCCACTTATTCAACACAGCTCTCTGCCGCATTTTCCTTTTTTTTCCTTTAGAGTCCTGAAAATAGTGAAGATTTAAAGTAAATTCAGCAAAATAGAACTCCCAATTCCAGGAAAGCTGTGATGAAACCAGAATCGACTGCTGACAGTACTGGGATTGCTCCATCCCTCGTGAAAGCCACGTGGCAAAGCAGGCCCAGCAAGCTTTGTCCCTTCTCTTCAATTTGATTTGGAAATGCTTCAACAGAAATCAGATGATACAGCACCATCGCGTTCCACTGATGGATAAAATACTCGGCTTTGCGGGGGGTGGGGTTAATAACCATACACAAATACACAGACAAGCCCACAAAACAACTGTCCGCAGACGATGGAGAGGCAAGGAAAATATCTGTTCTGAAATTAACTAAATTAGGATCCACAAACACAAAATAATATGTGCGCAGTGGCTGAAACGCTATAAAACATTTATTCTTCACTCAGGATACACATAGCAGCACCAGCAATTTCTTAAGACTCAAGTGCCTAGGCGTCCCTCAAAGGGGTTCCAATGAATCGATCTAGGGTTGTTCCCCAGAACTGGAAGTGGGCTTGAAGGAAATTTAAATTTCCTTCAGATTTTTAGCATATTGATGCTGCCAGTTTTAAATTATCTTCATATATTTATATGTTATTTACCGTATTTCTGTTAAATTGCCATTTCAAATGAAATGAAAAATTGCTATGTTAAATTCGTGATTCTAAACATCACCATTTCCTTTTTAAATATTATGCTTATGTGCAATTAGCTCACTAAAAGGGGATTTAAAGGTTTGCTAGAGGACTGAGTTCCTCACGTCGACACGTGGTGGAGGCCAAAGGCCACCCGTAGCCACGCGTCCCTCCATGTCTCCCCAGCTCCCCAAGGCTTGCTGTCTCAGCTGGACCGAGAGATGGCCCTGCGGGAGTACCGTGGAGAGGCCGAGAGCCTTTGCCCACGCTGGTCTCAAAGGAACTCGCCACCCGTTACGAGAGAAGATCCAGAACTTTCTAGTCCTGATTGTGTGCACAAACAATTCTGGTCCACAAGGCCAGAAGCCTTTCTCACTAGAAACTATATGTTACACACGTGAATTACGAAATTCTGGGCTAAGGTCAACCTGCACACTCCCGAGAGGTGACTAATCTTCATTCTCTGTCTCAGGGTGAAGCGTGTCACATAGCGCACTGTGTGCGGGCTCAGCCTGTATCTGGGGGTGGTTGTGTGTGTGTGTGTGTGTGTGTGTGTGTGTGTCTCCCAGCAGCCCCCACAGGGCAGAACATTGATCACTGACTAATTTTAGAATTCAGTGCATACTTTAGACTTTGTTCCCAGCCCCTTTTGTACCTATCTCACAATCAATGCTAATTTTTGCAGAAGGCTTCACACACAATGGAAAAACAAACAAGGTCACAGATCTCATCACACTCAGTTCTTGCTGTTCTTCCCCAGATTTGCGACCAAATGGCACAAAGATTAATGAGTGGAGAGGCAGGGAGATTCAACAGCCACTAACCACTGAGGCCCAAACCTACGGGCACACCACACAACGAACCCTAAAGTAATTATTTTAGCATCAAGTTCCTTGAACTAGATTATTTTTAATTTTTTACTTGCTGTTTCAACATGATACATAAAGCTTTATAAGTTAGCATTTTCTAAATCATCATTACCACAAACTAATAATCAGATATTAAAAAAGAAATTTACATAGGTGATGTTATTCTAGCAAAACTTCTGAAAAAAATGACAGAACAGTAGTTTATTCTGGGAAGCATTTGTTATATTCTTTGTAATTTTCTGTAACTGAAATTTAAGTTAAAAAAGAAAAAGAGGAAAATTCAAATTTTACAGCTCACTCAGTCTAATGGGACCAAGTGGGCAAAGACTATAAAATCTCTTTGTTTATAAATCTTCCAAGTTACTTAGAGAATCAACCGCTAAAGAGCTCTGGGAGGAAATGAAAACATACTCCACTGAGATCAAAGGGCAACTGTTAATTAGGAAAAGATTCTTGAAAAACAGGTTGTTTTTGTTTTTGTTGTTAATAAATAAGCTTAGCTGGTAGATTAAAAGGCCTGTTCAAGCACTATTAACTACTTGACTTGTAAAGTTAATGAAAAGAATCTAATAGCTACAGGTAAGAGAAAATCAATGAGAAATGGGGGAAATATCTCTTGTGTTAAAGATTAATTAGATATTATATTTACAAAATAATGACTTAAATAATTTTTAATAATACATATATTGTTCAGTTGTTTTACTTAGTCTAATATTCAAACTCTTGATGTCGAGTTAAGGCCTAAGCAGTTAAAAAATATATATATATATATATATCCACTTAATATATGCAAGCTCTTAGCCAAGTTAAATAAACTCATTTTTATTTAAACTAAGTTTTATCGTTTTAAAAATAGGGACAAAAAGAGCAGCTCATTCAAAGATCTGTGTGAGGTTAAATTGGGCAGTTTCCATAAAAGGCTTAGCATAGCGCTTGGCACAAACATAACCTCAGTTCAGGTTGCAGTTATGAATCAGCTAAACCTGGAACCATTCCGACAGACCCACCCTGCACCACACACACACTGAAGCCAGGACTGGGATCCCCTGTCTGAAGGGCCATGCTGAGAAGGCCTTACTGAGTCTTCAAAATGCACGCCAGGTGACAAAATACCATAGCATGACAGTCACCTGCAAAGCTTTAGGTGGCTGAGACAGGACAAAAGTGTCATGTAACTATAAGCCACGAAGTATTTTCCAACAAACTCGTGCCTCCCGACAGGTCTTTGGTTTCCCTGTGGACACGCATGTGCAGCTCAGTTCAGAATGAGATTTTATACAAAGGAAGCACATCCTTTGTGATTATATTTAGAAAACCACTCAGCAACGGAAAGAGATGCGTGAGCTATGATGCATAGGGCTTGTAACTCGGAACAGAGGGCACCTAGGCTTTAGCAACAAATTTAAATTCTTTGCAATTAAAAAAAACCCTGACATTTCTTTTATTCACTTAATTTTATTATAATCCTAACACAATTGTGAAAGGTATTTTTACATGTGTGTATCAGTCATTAAATTTAAAATGTTTACTAGAACCATTTTTAAAAGTAAAACTTCTATTAGACTCGTCAGTTAGATAACATTTATTAAATCTTAAAAACTCTTCTTCCCAAGAAAATGTGAGGTATTAATATAATGAGACAGTTGGGGTAAGACAGCTAGAGAGTAAGGCCCACACTCTGGGCCAGAGGCAAGTTCACAGAAGCCTGATTCCCCTTCGCTAGCTCCTGTCACCTTCACCCTGGAGGTGAAGCTTCCCTTTTTAAGCCACTCCAGGATAAGCGCAGGACAATCCAGGAGCAAGCGCTGGCGACTCCCTACCGGCCTCTAACTTCAGTCCTCTGCAGGGGGGGCCCAAATTCCCCGTAGGAAAACGCAGCCCCCCTGGCTAAGTGTGAGACCCTGTTTATACACTGAGCCCTTTAAGGACCAGAAATCCAGGTGCACCTGGTCAATAAGAGCAGGGGTTAAAAGAGGACAGGGCACAGGTCAGGCGTTGGCACTGGGGCAGAACTACCTGCGAAGGGGCTTGTTAAGACTTTCGGCTTCAGGAAAGCAAAATGCTTTCTGCCTCCAGGTTTCCACGTGACAGAATGGTAGTAACTCCTGTCTCCTCACAGTGTAGATGCGAGGGACAGTGTCCTGTGATATAAATCACGTCTACACATGTGTTCCAGTGATCTTGGGCTATTTCTATTACTTTACATATAAAGGTAATAAACATCTCTTTGCCTTCCAAACACATCTGTGAATGCTCTTAATTCTCTTCAGCAAATGTAGGCACGGTCTTCCTTTCTGGCAGGGTTTGCTTCTGAATGACAGCATCGTTCGATTTAATCTAGAAAATACTTTTCCAAGCTCCACAATGTTTGTCTGGTTTTGTTTTTCACGTCGTGATGACCTGGAGGACGAAAACACGTCCGAAATCCCTGGGTCAAAACCCCAAGATTCTACTGTAGAGAAACAAGCAGGAACTATACAGGTGAACTTAACCCTGAGCAGAAGATGATGCTGGTGAGAAGCCCTCGGGACTGCCACTCAGGTCTTCAGGTGGCACTCACGGGACCCAGGTCTTCCAGTGCAGCTGCTTCCGGTCCTCCTCTGCCTGCCCCTGTGTTCTAGGGGGACCTGGTACCCTGCACTACTGCTACTGCTGGGTTGCACTGTTTTTCTCCTCCAAAGCCCTCCCACATGTGAGGACAACATCAGCCCTTCTGCAGGTCGCAGGGAGCGCTCATGTCCTGGCACGTTGGATGCCCACGACAAGGGTATGAGACCCATTCATTCAGTCAGTGCCCAAGCTCACAGCTCAGGACTGTCAGAGCCACGGGAAGCTGGCTGTAGATGTCAGCTTTGATCAGCTCCTGCTGGGCAAAGGCAGGCCCCACCATTGTCCCTTCTGTCTGGGTTCCCTCTGCCCACCACCCAAGTGACAGGAACGTGCTGGATGACCTGCTGCGTTAGTTAACTTCCTAGGACTCCAAGGGGGAAAGCACATGACATTGTTTCTGACTCTAAAAGCTTATTAACATTCAGGAAGATAGGATAACAGAGGCCCAGATAAACAGAAATAGAAAACAATTATACTTAAAGTTTCTAATTTCAAAGTGAAGTGGAATCATATTAAAAACTACAGATACCCAGAAATGAGAATTTTCAAGGTCAACTTTTGCATGACTCACTTTAGATGTTTTATATTAATCAAAATTACCATAAACTAAAATAAACTTTATTTTCCTTCCAGGCAAACAAATTGAACTTTGGTTTTTTTTTTTTTTTTTTTTTTTTTGGTTTCTAGGGAAATATTGTGAGAACAAACCCAAATATCTTTTAATGAACTATGAATCAACTCTTAAGCTTTGGGTCATGGATTCGGCTCAAGGTCTGACCAAATGGACCAGCAAGAGCGTTTAGACTGGGGAAGGTTTAACAGCTAGAACCCGGGGGTCCATGTGAAAGCTACACTGCTGTGATTGGACCAAAGTTAAAAACAGGAGTTTCATTACACTGTCCATCCCTGTTCCTGAAAAGTTTCACAGAAAAGAGAATGGCACTGATTTCACTGTTGTAACTCCTATTTTTTTTTTTTTTGATAAACCCATCCAGTACATTTAAGACATTCTGGCCTTCACTGGATGTATTTGTAGAATAGGCAGAAAATATGAATTGGAAATCAGTTTATCAATATAAATAACTTATAGATATTTCAGACTGGATTAAGGTTATCCTTTTTCTTTTGAGTTGGGAAGTTCAAATACACAATTAAAATGAGGAAATGTGTAAAAAGTTCTTCAATAACAAAATTTATTCTCCATAAACTCAGATGCAGCACATCTGAGAAAACAGTATATAATTTAATTTTTCAATAGAAGGGAGTTCTTTAGTTTAAAAAAAATTCAGGGAAGCTATAATCTTAAGTGAGAAGCTAGCAGTAGTATTCCCTAATCAAATTTATCAGAACAAGCCAGAAAATTCTACATTTATGTAGTTACTCTCATAGCAAAGCCATCTTTCACCAAGCACTGTAGAATTCTGAGATGGATAAGTACAGGACAATCCCAAACATGAAAAACTTTCTGGTCATGTACTCCAAATATGAAAATTATTTATGTATAAAATTATACCATTATTGGGACTCATAGATACATACTCATAGATACTAACCATGGCAAAAGTAGAGATTTTAAAGGTTGAGTACAAGGTAAAATAAACAGCATGTTAAATGGCCAACTGTGGTAACAACATAATGTGCCTATTATCACAAAATAGAACAGACTTTGGGTGAGGTTCTTTGTCAAAGAAATTCCCAGGCCTCCCCCTTTCTAACAGTCTCAGGATAAGTCAGTTTTTCTTGGTGGCATTTCTGTTGCTCCTGCTTGAGCACTACTGGGTCTGGCTCCAAGACTGGCCCACGACTTGCCTGGCCTGAGCTGATTCTGTTTTTGACCACATGGTTGAATTACAGGCAGCAGCTCCCATCTGCAGCTTCCTGGCAGGAATTTTTTTAGGTGCTTGACCATTCCGTGAGTGCTGCTTTGGTGCAGGCTGGAAAGAGCCTCCAGAGCTGGGCACGCAGCCACCCGCAGCTCGAATATGCTGCGCCCGAGTAAGCAAGGAGGTGCCCTGCCCTCCAGACGCCTGTTACCACACCGGATTCTCTCCAGCATCGTAAGAGGCTTGGATCTGCTTATAATTATTTAAATATTTGTCTTTTTCATTTAAAATATAAATGTTTTATGTTTTTAATAATTATTTTTTGGAAACAAATGGAAGACAGAAATACAAAGCTGGTCTGGCTGGCTTTGGGTATGCACGTTTCTCATCTAACACCCACTGAAGTGTCCCGTAGGTGTGGGTCCCGGGGGTATCATAAATCTTTACGGGGTTCACCAGTAAGTGTATGAATGTTGGGACAATCACTACCTGGTTAGAGGGTAATCAGTGTTTAAATCACCACAGCCCAATTTCCTGTCCCGATGTTTCACGTCTCCCACGTGGGAAGAGGCCGTAAGCACTATTTTTGGGTACAGAGGCCTTCTCTGTTGATTTACTTTGAAATCAATGGTAGAATTTTATAAAAATAATCTCAGATAAAATCACCCGCTTCTGTGTCATCATACGCTAAATACTGCAGCCACCGAGTTCTGTGCGTTTGTCTGAGCAGAGTGTGACACAGCGCAGAGGAACTCTGGGAAACAGGAGAGCAGCGGGAATTCTCCCGGGGCGGGCGTCTCAGGCAAATGACCCCCTCCAGGCTGCACGCAGCTCTGCTGGGTGGCTTGGGTGGTGGCACTGTTGTTGCGGAACCCAGAGAACGAGCTGGTCTGGGAGGCAGGGTGGGAAGGAAAGGAGGTGTCTCCTCCCACGGGAGGGGATGGTCTCATGTGGGTGAGCACCGCCCAGCGGAATCCTGGCTGTCTGTCCTGGTGCGTGTCCCTCAGTCCATCCTTCCCCATCCTCGCACTCCCGTTTGCCTGCATTTCCACACAGACTTGCCCTGGCCAGGTTCCTGGACAGGATCCAGCAGGAAACATGTAAGAACCTTCTGGCCCCACAGAAAGCCGCACGGCATCCAGTCCCTTTGTGGCCAGGCCTTGCATCTGTTTCCTGTCCTCTCGTGACCCCATGCTGGTAGTGGTGGCCCTGACTCTGGGCTAGGACGTCTGGCTCCCCAAGCTCCGACCACTCCTAGGCCCCCAGCCCTGCCATCGTCTGTACCCAGCCCTGCCTGGCTGCGGTGCCCGCTTCTGGCTCTGCCTCACACCTGGCACAGTCCGTGCATAAAGATCACCGCTGTCCTAGAAAAGCCCAGAGAACACAAATTAGTTCAGGGCTGTGTCCTCGAGTCCTGAAAGGCTGCCCAGAAAGAGGCCGTCTCTGCTGTTTTCTGCTGCTGTAACAAATACCCCAGGGTGGGTCCTGCGTAAAGAAAAGAGGTTTCTCAGCTCTGGTGGGAAGGCTGGAAGAGGGTGCAGCAGAGCCCACAGGGCAAAGTAGAGCGACTATGGAAGCCTGAAGTTAGGACGCAGGGCAGGAGCAAGCAAAGAGGAGACGGAAGGGAGGCCCGGAGGAGCTCGATTGAGGACATGGGACTTCCTGGAGACCCTGATGGGCCAGGTGCTTTCACAGCAGCTGATCAGTAGATTTTGTCCCGTTGCTGGAAAGGTTATTGCTTATTAATCTAAGTAATTATTTCACTGCAGACTGTTAGTCAGACAACCAAAGTGATTCGTAACATCAGGGTTATTTTGTTGCTGAAGTTAGTTATATTTTCTTAAAGTCCTCCGATTCGCAAACTTCTTTTGAGAATACACAAAGCATACATGGTATGGGCTGAGGAGAGAATCTTGCAGTGGCACCATGCATTAATGTGGGAAGGCTTCACATAATAACCAACCCACTGGAAGATTCAGATTCTTCCCTAGTTACAGCTTATAGATGCAGCTTTACTTTGAGAAAGTGGACAATTAAGTCCTAGCTGCACTTGTTGGAGTTCTGAACACAGACAGGTGTTATCTGCTGATTTTTGGTTGTTTTGAGACAGGGTCTTGCTATGCAGTTCATGCTAGCCTTGAACTCACTCTGCAGCCCAGGCTGGTCTTGGACTTGGGGCAATCCTCCTGCCTCAGCCGCCACATGCTGGGATTACAGCTGTGCACGCTTGGCTTGACAGGTGTAGAAGTACATCTCCAAACTACTTGAGAATATAAATTTGTTATGTCTCTATGTAACAGAAGTTTTTTCTTACAGGAAAACAACGGGAAACCATAAAAGGAAATAAACCATGACCTGCCTGCCCATTGGCTTAGGTACATTCTAATTTCTTTAGAAAGTACATCTGACAGATGACCCATGGTTCCAAACAAAGTACCACTACTCCAAAAATAATAGTAAATGCTACTCAAATAAAAGAAAATACTGCTGTGATTTAAACTTGCTGAGGACTGGGGAAATCGTCCTATTTTAAAGAAATAAACACTGCTCAATTTTTAAAAATAATAAACTTTGGCAAATATTATAAAACCAACATTAGAGACTTATCTGTCTCTGACATCATGCTTGATAGTATAATTTCATGGAAATATTTTGGAATAATGACTTTCAAATGAATACAGGAAGAACGTTATTAAAAAGAACAAAGATTAGGAAATATACTGCAGCACATAATCCTACAGCAGGGCCGGGAACAGTCTCTTATGACCTAATAGTATTTTTCCATTCTTAACTTGGTTACTCTTAGACACAAAGCAAATAAATCACCCCTGTTCTCTCAAAGTCTATGGTGATTCTCAAAGGAAATTTAATTCCCTTTGTGAAGTATGGTTCATAGAAACATATTATCAGAGCCAATGCAATGAAAATCTTTGATTATTTCAATAGGATGCTAATTTTTCTTAAAATAAAGGATTCCCTATCCTGTGCACAGTTTCTTTCCAGTACTGGGAAGTACATGGCTCTGGAGGCCGACTGGCAAAGGCCTGATGCTGGCACAGGGGACAACTTGGTCAGCTCAGTGTGACAGAGGCAGGCACACTTGGAAACTGAAACTGGAGCAAAAACCTGGGTGCTCTGAGAGCTTCCACATCACCACTTACTCTGTGAAAGGAAAGTGCCTCATTACGGTGCGGATGTGAGAGAGATCATTATGGAAGACGCTGACGGCGTTCAAGTACATTGTTAGCTTTGTTTAAAACACATTTAGTTAGGACCCAGTTGCACACGTGAGGCGGGAATAAGCCTGCAGGCATCAGCCTGCAAGGTGGCCAAGTATGAGGTCACACAGAGAGGGACACAGAGCCGAGATTTATGGAGCAACACTTGAACAACTGCGAGTGCATCAGTAGTTCTCCAACACCAGCGCGCCTTCGCAAGCGCAGGGTCCATTCCTGGGGTGGGGGTAGACGGGCCATCGCACCCCTCTTTCTCGCTGAATAAACTGTGTGGAAATAGCTTGGTCTTTGGTCGGCCAGAGCAGGTCAGTGAAAGCGAGTGGATTTCAGAATTTAGTTGAAAGTTCACCTGCCTGGTATCTGGAAACTTCCAGTGTAGGTGGTGACAGAGAAGAAGGAGGGACAACAAAGCAAGAGGCAATGGTTCCTGGTGGCTTCTGAAAGTAGAAAGTCAGAGAATCAGTGTCCTGAAGGAAAGGAATCAATTAGGATTGGATGCTCCAAGCCAGACAGCTCTCTTGCCACCTCTGAACCCCTACACAACATTCAATCCAGTCACAAGCCTGGCCAGCACTGCCTTCAAAACACAGCATGAACCTGAAACTCACTCTGTCCACTCCTGGTCCCTGCATCCATCCTCTGCTGTGGCCCACTGTGTACCACCCAGAGCCACTGCTGACCACAGCCCCCTCCCGGCCAGCAGCCGAGACTTCCGGCACTTAGAATGAAAGACAAGCCAGCATAAACTACCTGACCTTTCATTATCTGGCCTCTACTTTTCTACTTAAATTCACCGGCTTCATTCTCTCCCACCATTTCTCCAGGTGGGCTCTCCTGGCCTTCCCCCTGGCTCTCCAAGCAGCATCTCGGGTCACGGTTACTTCAGCAGCACCAAGACCAGGCTGTGTCCAGGTGTTGTCTAATTCTGAGGCTCCGTTAGGGGAATTTTCTACTGAGGTGCACCATGGACATTTAGGTTTGCGAATAGCAACAACAGTGATTTCCCTGATTACAGTGCAGCAAGAAAAAGAAGTGCACTGTGATGTAGGCACGAGTAAATCCACCTGGAAGATGACGACGACACGCAGCAGATACAGAGGCAGCCCACAACTCCGAGAAGCACCTTCTGTGTGACAAGCAGGGAAAGCATGTGTGGGGGAAGAGGAGAAATGGCAGGAGAAGAGAAGCGGGGAAAGTGATGAGCTACGTGTGCTAAAACATGCCGATACCTTGTAAGCGGTGTAGGTTAGTGGGGCAGGAAGGCTGGAGTCTGAATTCTCAAGTGCGTACAGCAAGGATCCATAGGGACTCATGTGCATTCTACTGGTGCCATGTCGTGCTTGGAGCTTGTTGCTGAGTGAGACACAGACTGTGTCATCTTTGCATATTTCCTAACATGTACGCTGCAGGACGGACTTTCCACTCCCCTCTCCAAGGTGTGAGATGATGAGGCTTCCAGAACAGCCCATGGAATCCTAGTGAATCCATACAATTGCTAGGATAGTGGATGTTTTTAATAGGGAAGAAACTGGCTTTCATTGAACACCGATTATGCACCAAAGTGATGAGTTCTGTTTGAAGTCACTGAGGTAATCCGTTATGGATCAAATTCTCTTTCAGGGGCACACAGAGGAACCTAAGCACTAATTTCTAAATGATCTGCACACTGAATACCAGAGTGTGATTCAATGGCTGAAATGCAGAGCAATTACGAATCCAAGCTGATAATCATCCAAGTCATCTAAGCAACAGGCAAATGGCTTCAGTCTCACTCCTGAGGGGCCGGCTATGGGTGTGAAGGTTGGAGGTGAGGAAGGTGACATGGGACTGGGCTGTCACACCACACCAGCACAGTTGACAGCTGGACTCTACTCCTGTTTGTTTCTCACTTCCAAAGGTTTGAAGTTGGCCTCAGGCACTTTCCTAAGGACAGTCAGGGTTAGGGTGACTCCAACTGCTCAGAAGTACTCTCTGTGTATGAATAGTGACATGTGTCTCTGTTCCATTTAAACCACTATGAAATCAAGTGATAATGTTTTTGACTTGGGCCCTTGGCCAGAGAAAAGCCTGACTGAGAATGAATAGAATCCCTGAGATGGGAAGTGTCTAGTGCCCTCATTACTGGACTAAATTATTCTATTTCTGAGGGGAAAAAAGTAAAAAAGTCTCTAAGAATAGGGGGATTTATTGAAGGAGAAATTAACTCCTGCATAATCAAATAAAATTCTACAGGCTAAAAAAGTGTTGGTTGGGGGAGAAAGCTTAAAACACAAACATCAACAAATCAACAATGATTTATTGTGTAAGAGTGTTATGAAAGGCTGTTTTCTTTGTATTTTGGGAGAGGGCATGCTTCAATTCCTTTAAAATAAAAATGGGTGCAGGTTAGAAATGTATGCCTCTCCCATCTCGGGTCCAGTCCTGTCTGTTCAAGAGTCAGAGGCTTAAATGCCTCTAAAGTTCAGGCAGCTACTGAGCCTGTGGTTTTGTCAAATCTGCAAGCACACACCGGCAGACACTGCTTGGTAAGTCAGCAGCTGCTGTGAGGAGATGTAGGTGGCTTTAACGTGCACTTTCTTAACTGTCAAATATGTGGGACATTATTTTTTCTTGCACTCATTGGCCGTTCATACTTCTTCTGAGAAATGTCTGTTCATTTCTAGCGCCCATTGTTTGACTGGGGTGTCTGATTTTGGGAGGTTCTTCATGTATGCTAGATATTAATCCTCTACCCAGTAGCAGTGTTGCCATGTTTCAAAGTTTTTCAACTTAAGAAATCTGGATTTCTGTTGAAATTTTCTGATTGTAAATCATGGCAAGTGTCAACTGATTAAAGTTAGTTAAAATACGTAACAACAAAAACCAAAATAAAGTCTGTGAAGTGACAAACAACATGCAAAAGTTCTTCAAGGGTTATTTTGTCCACAAAGTACAAGATATGTACATATATAATGCATTAATGTTCAAGAAGACACATCTGTATTTTTCAAAAATGAAATAGTTGTCTGTGTGCCAAAGTCTAGGCATACAAACAATGCCTGTAAGACAACTATTGAATTCTTAACTACATGGAGGGGGTAGAAAATCTAAAGTATTAGCATCCTGTGGTAAAATTTCTCCCATTCTATTTATGATTGTCCCTATAACAGGTTAATAGGTGAAATATGGTAGAGGAGAGACATCTACAATGAGGCTGATCTAGTTTACACAACTTTACTGAAATAGTACAAGAAATAGTGTTTTGGTCTTGTGTATCTAACAAGAAGTTTGTCTGAGAAACACTTCAAGCAGTAGATAAATCAAAGAAAAGAAACCAGAAGGGTCGGTTAGAACAAATCTGTAAGAATTTTCTCTCCCAGGTAACTGGAGGCAAGAGGTATCATCCCGCTAACAGAAGATAAAGCCGATAAGGGCCCTTATGTGGTAAAGCAATGTTTGCTGGCCAAATCCCCATGGGCTCAGATGAGAACTGAGTGTCAGAGAGTTTAGGGGGGCTGAAGAGCCTGGGGGTGGGGAAAATGGAGAGCGAGTCTAGCAGCTATTGTAGGTTGGTAAATGAGAGTCCTTGAGAAAACTCAACATCCACTCAAGGAAAGAAGAAAAATAAAAGAGTGTCTGGAGAATAAAGATCAAAATGGTGCAAAGAAAGAAAGGTTCAATGGGCCAGGAGAAGAGAGTCTAAGCTCCTTCAGGAGACAGGAGCTGAGCGCATGGCTGACAAAGATGGCAGCCTGAAGTGAGGCGCCAAGAAGGAGCTGGAATGCAGCTCAGCACAGGACCAGCCAGAGGACAAGAGCTTTCCAGCTGTGGCCAAGTTCTTCCAACTCTGTTGCTTTTGGCCAGGGAGTGGGTAAAGGGCCAGTTAGGGTACAGAATATAATCCCAGGGAGATATGCAGGCTGATCTGTTCCCTGAGCAGGCTGGAAGTGAGACACAGTGTGCCCAAGGCCTGGGGGTGACCTGAAGCCAGGTGGAGTATCTTTATTACAGGTGTATGAAGCTGAATTACCCACCATGATTCACGCCTGCTATCTGATAGAGTTCTGCTAAAACCAAGCATCCAGGAAGTTCAACTTTTCCATTTACTTTGCAAACAATGCATGCTCATAAAACCATTGAAAACAATTTTTTAAGAAGTTTGGCAGAAGCTTTGTAATTTTTCCCATGACTTGTATGGCCCTTGGACTTTATACTTACACAGAAAAGACAGCACCAGAATTCGTTTTAATCTTTAACTATAACTGTTTTCCAAGAATCACTGACATTGTCCTTGGTTCTCATTTAGTTACTTTTAGCCGGTTGCCAGCATTTAAACTTACTAAAGCATGCTTGAAAGTCAAACATGAAGAAAATATTAATCTATATTAAGCTGTGAAACTTTCTATTCAGAAGTGGACTGTTTTAGCACAGCACATCCCATACGATTTATTAGAACGATCACATTTCCTGTGAAATTGAGGACAGGACAATGATGCACACCTGAGTAAGGGAATTACACCTTTAACTTTGTCTGTTCACCAATCTTTAAAAACTGATTTCTGTGAGTAGTCTGAAACGTGTGAGCTAAACTACACTGTGTTGGCCACCTAAGACAATGATGTGACCACCAAAGGCCAAAAACAGCTAAGTGAATCTCTGTGTTCTTCTACCTTTTGGCCCAAACTCAGTAATTAGGGTCATGAATGACTTTATGTTCTGGTTCTGGGCTGAAAATATTGTCCATTATTTTCTCTCTGTGTGCAAAAGATCTTCGGTACCAAATGGTAAAACATAACAGAAAAGAAGTGAACTTGAAATTCACTCGCATTTTATCAAACTTTCAGGGATACTAATGTAGCTAGGAAAGAATGGAACTTTAAATACTTTTGAAAGTAGCCCTGCATACATGTAGTGAGAGGGAAATATATCTTAGGGGACACATCAGGCAATTTCCTTCACTGGGAAATCTCTCTTTTACTTTTAAGATGCTGCAGGGCCTGAAGGGAACTCCACGAATGCAAAGGTGATCAAACCCATGAAGCTGGTTAAGGTTATAGAACCTGGGCAGTCAGAGTCTGACTTCCTCCAACTGTCTCCATCTGCTCCCCTTAGGGAGCTCGAGCAGTCCAGGGAGTCACCAAGACTGCCCTTCCTCTGTTGGGCTGTCAGAGCACCCCGTTCCCCTCTTTCAGTTCCAAGCAGCAACAGGGGGAAGACCTCTTACTCCAAGAAAATATGGTCAAAGAAGGCTTCAAGGGCAAAACAACAAAACTTCTCAAGAATAGCAAGTTGATTTAACCCTGCTTTCACAATCGTAGGATGCTATATAGCCAACTGATCTTTGTGGACATAAGAAAGAGAAGACTTTATTAGTATTTACTGAGAACTGATGTTTCCTAGCCTGTATAAGGATCTTCAAAGAATTTAAAATTGCAATGTGTGTATATGTATTATATACTTTTCTATATCTATGTTTTCTATCCCAAACACTTACTGCAACATTATTTAAAATTTATAGCTAGTGAAATGAGCAGAACATTAGCAAACTGCAGATAAGGATATAAAATCTAAGCCTTCTGAATGCCATATCAATACATACTATGATTCTTGTTTACATCTTGCCTTTCCATCAACTGATGAATATTCATTTGTCTGGGCTAAATTAATTCATAAAATTAAAATGTTAATTTCTATTGTTTCCCTGTGTATACACATATATATGCAGTATGCTGAACTGTGCTGGCTCTGGGACCTTCTGGACTCAACTTTGTCTCTTAAGGCAAGACATTCTCCTGTCTCAAACTCATGTGCAGACAACAATGTCATAAGGAGTCTCTGCAGATAATTGCCATTTTGGAACAAGTATGCATGAAGGAAAGAACTCCTCGGAGCAAGGACTCACATTTCACAACCTGTCCCTACCTTAGGTCAGTGCTTCCCATGACTCTGGGGTCCCCAGTCTGTGCTGCCTGGCTTGCCAACAACATCTGCTGCTAGCAGCAGGTCATCTATCTTGGCTGGCTCGCCCAGAACATCTGGGCAAGGGGCAGGTCATCTGTCTTCTCCGGCAGGCCCTCCATGCCCACTGAATGCTGTTTTGCCCTGATGTAGTAAAAAAGAACTCACCAATATGTAAAAGAAAAATTTTTCATGAGAAATTCTGGTGCTTCCTTTCCGATACATATCGGATATTTATTTTCTCATATCAGTTTCACTCCTTCCATATAGATTTAAATCATAACAATAAAACATAGCAGGCAGAGACCAAACCCATTAAGCAGGTGTCCATTTGCCTGATATACTACCTACAACAACCCCAATTGCTTTCTACTTAGTTCTTTAAAAAGAATTCCAGTGTACTACATATAATTCACTATGATACCAGGTTTGTTTATTTTTAAATTCAATCATTCTGGGCTAAATTTACAAGACCAATAAACATAAAGAGATAAATAACTTTCTTAGACTTTGAAATTTCTGCGAAAGGCACTTTGGATCCACTGCATTTCATCTAACTTATTACAATTAATATAAGTAACAACCATGTGGTCCAACAATTCACATTTCCTATCATAATGGACTCCAAGGACCTTGACTACTTTGATAGTCCACAACTTCCAAAAGCTCAGGGACCTACGCTGACCTCTGTGGAAAGAGCTTAGACGCACAGAGCACGCCTCATTCTAAAGCATGACACTCTACAGACCTTACCACATTCAGAGCCACCAATCACAGAAAACAAAGGGGCAAGTGTGTTCGCCAGCAGGAACAAAATTGTGGACACTACTTTTTGATATGCTACTCACGCCTGCCTGTTTACAAATGCCTCATAGGATCTCAGAGGCTGTAAAGGCTCCTCCATTCCAGGGCTTCTCTCAAACTAAATGCATCAGTAAATTGAAAGTTATTTCAACTAACAGCATGCTCATCAGATAGTCATTTTATCTTGAAATTTTCTAGACAAGAGGTAGATACTCTATATATTTGCTAAAAAGAGAGGAAAGAAATGGAAAATTTTAAAGACATGTTGAGCCAAGACCTCCTGCCCAAGCCTGACAACTCTTTAGGATTCCCTGTTCTGCTCTAGCCAGAGACACCAGCCACGCTGTGGCCAGCACCTAGGGCTTCCCACGGCCTCCAGCCACCCGCTCTGTCTCCACTGCCTAGAATGTTCTTGCTTGCCCTCTCCATTTCCTCTCGGGTCCCCTGTCACTGATACTGTGATGCCTTCTCTAAGTTGTAAACCTCCAAACGATTTCCAGATGACTTCACTGTTAGACGCTCATTGGTCTCTGCAGCAGGCTGACTTACTGCTGCTGTCTGTCTGTCTGTCTCAACTATTGAGGCACTGACACCCAGAGCAGAGAGACTTTCCTCTCCTTCACTTACCCCTGTGAGCATGAACTGCCTGGCCAATTTAAGGAACTCAACAAATACTAATTAATGTAATGAATAATTAAAGTGAAGCTATTAAGAGCATTTTGATGTGAGGACCAGATTGAGGAAATAAATTTACCTTGAAGAATTTCAAGGCACAGAACATTCTGCCCTCTGCTCTGCTCAGGAGTGGGTGAACCCGTGCCAGTTCAGCTCAGGGACCCACTGGCCCCAGGGGGCTTCCCCACCAGAAACCCAGGTCACACAGGGCCAGCCGTGGAGTCATCGGAGCAGCAGGGTGGCCAGAGTTCTGTGTTGTGCTTTATCCGCTAGAGACAAGTACAGTTCTGCCAGCCCTGCAATGCCACTGTGTCCACGGCTCACTCAGCAGAGGCTCTGTCATTTGCTGGGCTGGCTGTGGGTACACAAGCTCTGGGTAATCCTGACATTTCACAAAGTGATCAGCTACAGCGGATGAGACAGAGGCACATGGGCGTGCTGGATGAGGCCGAGCGCAGGTCTGGGAATGTGAGACTTGGGCAAGAGGCTCCAGGGTGAAGGGAACCTCGGCTGGAACCCGCACTCAGGCACCTGTGGCTCTCCTGAGAAAGGCTGTGCCCTGGGGTGTGGCCGGAACCCCACCCCGGCTGCCAGAGCTCCCCGTGGTGCTCAGCTGGTGCACAGGGTGGGGTGGGGCACCACGGTAGGGTGCGAGAGCATCTATTCATGTTTTGAGTCTCTGCTGGGATTTAGATATAAGCTATAATTTAACTGTTTAAAGATCTTCTTAAAGTATGCTGAATGTGTAAGAGGGATTTATTTTTACACCATATCCTCCTTTTTATGTTTCCTCATGCCAGTTTTAAAAGCCACATTAATTTTTAAAACATATTTACTCCTAGAATATTGGAAATACACTGAATGGTGTGAACGACATTATCTCCAAAGTGAGTAACATTTTTGCTACCGTATGGCTTGGGAGAAATAAACATTACTTTAGCCAGGTGTGGTGGCACACACCTATCATCCCAGCACTTGGGAGGCTGAGGCAGGAGGATGGATGTGAGTTCAAGGCCAGCCTGAACCATATAGTGAAACCCTGCCTAAAAAAAACAGCCAAAACAAAATTGCATTAATGTCTCAATTTAATGTTTATTAATCTTTATGAGTAATTATTATAAATAACTACTCAGATTCAGATTCCTTTATAATAAGCTTGAAGGTTTGCTTAATAAAGATGGTTCTCTTTTGTCCTGAAAGTCTCATAATTTAAAATTTATTCTAAAAAAGCACAGAAGTTTGAGATCAATTTTAAGAAAAATTCTTGAAATATGGAGTTTATGCAAAGAAAATGCAACAATGTTATTTTCAACACTGATAGAAAGCATGAAATAAATATGTGCTTTTAAAGACTATTATTTAACAAACTGTAAAACTGTCGTGTCATCAGCTCATAAATTATAGACAAGTGGATACTGCTAGGATGGATTTTATGGGTTTCTTACATAAGAATATTAAAACCTAGTGAATTGCTTGACTATAGGAAAATATATGATGGTCGCCAGCCTTCAAAGTGGCCTCAGGGATCCCCACTTCTGGATCCTCTCTTGCGGAAGTCAGCCAAGGTTTGTTCTGTTTCACAGGTAGAATATTGAGGGGAGGGTACATGACTTCCAAGACAAGTTTATTCACTAACATAAGGCTTTCATCTGGGTCCCACTCGTTCTGTCCTGCAGCACTCACCTTGGGGAATTTGATATGGTGAACAGTCTTGTAAAAAGGTCAGAGGCGGAGAGGCAGAGGCCCTCTGACCAAAGAGCCAGCAGAGAACTGCAGCCACTGGTCACCTGAGTAGCTGTCTCAGAAACAGAATTTTTTTTCCTTTTTTTCTTTTAAAGAGAATAAAACAAAAGAGGACAGATCTAAGCAGATCAGAACAGAAAAATGTAAGCAACACAGCACTTCACAACAAGACAATTGGATATTAACAGTAGCTATCATAATGTCTTTTTCTTTGAAACGGTTGAGCTTAGCTTTACACACAATAATGCCAAACATAACAAAATAGAATAAAACCACTCAAGAGAATGAAAGTACTGCAAGGCACTCTGAACCAAATAACCCAAGATGAACAATGGCTGCTATATTATCTCATTTTCCATAAAAATTTTGTTTATACTATCATACATATTAAAATCCAATAAGACACAACATAATAGAACCAATGGTAATAGAAAAACAAGAGCATGGTAGGACTTTAGAACAAGATGATATTAAATCAACAATGGCTGCCATATTGTCTTGCCTTCAAAGTAACTACTCATATCATCACATATATTAAGATCAAACAAAACAGAATAAAACTATTCCAAGCAATGAATGAAAACATAAGACTTCAAAGCAGTATAATGGTGAACCATGATTTCCATACAATCTTCTGTGCTCTTACCATTTCTTACACTAGGGAGACTATACGGTATTTATACATGTGAGTTTGATTTATTTCACTTATATAGATTCAAGTTGCACCCATTTATTTATAAATACCTCAGTGTGATCATTCTTTATAGCTGAGTAGTGCTCCACTGTATAAAAGTACCACAATTTTTTTTATCCATTCCTCAATCTTGGAAACAGAATTTCTAACCCAGTCAGGCCAAGCTTTCAGCAGCTGCGTGGAGCTATCACTGGAGGAAGAACTACAACTTCACGAGACAGGCCAGGCGACAGCCAAGCTTCTCCTAGACTCCCAACCCTCAGAAATTTTAAAGAAGTAAGTATGTGTTTAAGCTGCCACATCTTGGGACAGGTTCTCATGCAGCGATGGACACTAACATACACCTTTCTGCAGCTTATCTGCTCCTCTTAATATCCTGGCCAGAGCTAAAGTCAACGGGATTCGTTTTCATTAAAATTATGGTTAGAAATACTCTGTGTTTTGGATATTTCTCAAGGACACGAATATTCATTTGGTTATCACTTTTGTCAACTAGATTAGAATTTGCCTTTGCAAGCCTGGCATGGCCTAAAATCCCAGCACTCAGGAGGCTGAGGCTGGAGGATTGTTGCAAGTTTGAGACCAGCCTGAGCTACAAAGTGAGCTCAAGTCCAGTCTGAATGGCATAGCAAGACCCTGTCTCAAAAAAGACAAAAAGAAAGAAAAAGATTCTGCCTTCTTTGCAGTATTGACAAGTGTACTTCAGGCATCTGTCTACCAGACAGACATTTCCAATAACATAAAGCCTAGGGCTCTTCTCAACTTTTCAAAGAAAAATCACTCTTTAGCTTTTAAATCCTAATGGGTAAAAATTTAGATTGCATTTCTACTCTAATCTCGTAAGTTTCCAATATAGACAAAATACAAATTACCTTGCTAAGGCCTTCGGAGGTTTCCATAATAAACATTAATTGCTACAATACACGCCTATTTGCCTAAATTAAACATCATACCTATAGAAGCAGGTGGGTGTACGATAGGTAGAAAGTAGGTTTATGATATTTGCCTCTGTATATTGCCAACACCAGTTAACCTCTTTCGATAGTATCTGGAAAAAAAAACCATTCTAAAAGTGAGAAGCATGGTACTTGTATACTATATAAGAGCAAAATTTTAGCTACATCCAGATGCCCTTCTAATTAAGGTGTTATGTTCTGATAAATTCACTGTTACTTGAAAATACAGTAAATTAAAAACATGTTACTCCAGCTCATCTCCGGCACCTCGTAGCTTAGCCGCCTTAAGCGTGCTCACCACATCTTACCCACCACACAGCCGGGCAAAGCCACACAGCACGGAGCCTTTCTGATCACAGAGCACTGGACAACTCAAGTGGTATCTGCGCTGGAACCCACTGGCGCCAGTGCCCTGCAGAGAACTGCTTACCAGTGTCCTTGGGCATGTGGCCAGCTGGGCACTGTGCTCCCAAAAGACAGCACAGCACCACACCAGCCAGCCAGAGAAAAGAATAGAGCTCAAAATCTGAAGTCTGGTTTCTGCTGGATGTCACATTAGCTCATGATTTAAATAATCGTTATATCAAGCTGTCATAAGATGGGGGACAATCTATAATTAGTTTTGGTAACATGTTTAGCAAAGCATATAAAATACAGTATTCTATAGGGTATTTTACTGCTCTATTATCCTACCATAGTCATCTTCTACTGTCAGAAAATGATAATTTTCCTTTTTCTCCCACTTCTTTCCAAATCTATTTGCATGCTTTTTTCCTTATGAATTGGGTGGTATTATTATTTAATGTTACTGTTTACACTTTTAACACTAAGATGTTACTATAGGTAATTTGTTTGCCTTTCACATGCAGATACTAATTTTCCTTGGCGATCATATTTACAGCAGTGCTATCACAATCACTATCCATAGAAAAGTGATTTTCTATAAAAGGCCATCTTAAGGGTCTGTCTTTCAGGTTGTTTTGCAGCACAGGGGATACTTACCACCTGCCTCTATTGCCACCACTCTTGGGATGCTAAGGAAACAATACAAAAAGAAACAAGAAAGGTACAAAAGCGTGTCTAACCAAAAAGAAACCGATTCTTGGGATGGTGAGAAAACATAAATTTCTTTTTTTTTCTATAAATTACAAAATATTAAAAGGACAAAATATAAGCAGCTACTTATTACACAAACTTAACCAGTGAAAAATTTCCAAATCTTCTTTAATTTTTGCTGCTTAAAGAAAGATGTCATGAAACAGCTAAGTCCTGTCAGTCTGTTCCAGTACTGCCCCTTCCTTACAGTAAATTGCATATCCAAGTATAAGGCATTCTGTTTGGAGGGAAGTGTGTAATTTGGAAGTAATCTAGAAGTAATTTCCAGAAAAAGACTATCAATTTGAGTTACAAGGTGAGTTATCAACTTGAAAAGATTATCAGTTTCACTCTTTATCACAAATGCAAGATCTGATCAACAGGGAGATAACCTAATACCCACCCACAGGAAAACAATGAGAAGCCCATTAACTTGGCAAAGCCCAGTGAGGCAGCTTTGGGGTATGACAGGGTGTGTGTGTGTGTGTGTGTGGGTGGTTTGCTGAAGCACTGTGTGTAAGAGCAAGGGTAGAAGCCACTCACAAGTCCACCAGGGAAGGGAGGGACAGACGGGGGCAGCACACCAATGCAGGGCAGGGTCACTTCCTGTCACATGCATATACACCCCTGCACACACCAGCTCATGTGCATTTCAGAAGCCCAGCATGGAATGGAGAACATGCTGCTGAAAAACCTGCACCGCATGATACCTAAACTCACCTATGTAGTTTATTTACAATGGCTAAATCAGCTACAGCAACCTCAGGTGGTCTTCATAAAAATATGGAGTCAAAAGCAATGACGGAGACCCTTTACCTTTGTCCCTCAACCCCAGGGTTAAGGATCAGTGTGTCAATAGGTGAATGCAAGCTGTCGGGTCAGGCTGGGTGAGGAGCGAGCTGCTGCAGTGTGGAGGGTTTGCAGCTGAGCAGCATCTGCTGGCAAAGTCTCCTAACTAGAGAATAAACCTGAGTGCATGCAAGAAAGCAAAATGGTCTGCTCAGCCCTTTGCTTCTGCACAGACTTCCCAGAAGACGTGCAGGCCACATGCTGCTGCTGATGCTTTCTTTCTGACCCGGAATAACTATGATTATTGTCACGGTAACTACCAAGATAGATATTTTCAAGTACGTGGAAGGACATCAATAGCAAATGGTCAACCAAAAACACACCCTCAAGGAAAATTACATAATAATCTAAAACTATTTTTGCATGATCAAAAAGAAATGAAAAATAAAAAATAGAATAGTTTATATAAGGTATAGGCATACATGATAATTATGATCATTCCAAGGTAATTCCCTGCCACTGACATAATATTATTGATAAAGATGTACTCTGTACAAGGATACATGCCTAAGAGAATATTCTAGTACCAAGATCACTTGTGTAAAGTGATGGCACTGAGGTCTTCCACCTCCTCCTCCTCCAAATGAGTTTGCTCTGTGTAATAACTAGGAGAAGCCTAGCATGAGATCGTCGGCCACCAGGACGATGGTGACTATTTAAAAGCCATATATGGGTTGCACATAAATGTACACAAAAAGGTTTCTGTTGAGAAAAGACAAATCTAATAAAGACAAATCTCTGAAAGACCAAGAGGTTCATGAGTCCTGACACACAAGCTTAAAACGTTAGTTTTCATGGAAACTTAATAAATGAATAAATAGAGGCAATATTAACTGTTAATTATTCTTCATCTCCGTGGTTGAAAAACCACTTTAGGTCTGGTGCTGCAGTTCCATCTGAGACACCTGGCACTCCGGTGTAGCCCTTGCTGGGCTTTCCTTGCAACATGGGACACACCTTGTCCAAAAGGCAAATGACTCACCAGGGGCCACCACCCAAGCTGATACTCAGCATTTAACTTGCTAACGATACTGCAGATGGAGCCGGGTGTCTAGTATGAAAAAAGACAACAGGTGGAGAATTCAACCCACTGTGGCTTCCATTTTGCACTAGAATTCGTTCTGGAAAAAGAGAACAGCTACAGTGAAAGGAGTGTCAGATAAGGTGACAAGGAGAAAGGCCACTTGCTGCAGGCTGGTGGGTTGCGTGCCAACATCAATAAACGTTACTCAATGTTTGTACCACTTAACCAAAATAAGCCAAGCATGGAAGGTGAAAGTGGCTAGATAAGAAAGGAGGAAACAAAAGCAACTAATCTAAAAGTTGAACAAGCAAATCTGTACTACCATGATAAAAACACCAAGTGACACATGATACCCAACTTCAAATCACATTGACTGGCGATGAAGGAAGACCAGCCAGGCCTTCCTCCCGGGTCCAGCGGGTTTTAACAAACCATTCTGACTTTTGCCAAGAATGTAGAGTTCTGTTTTTCCACCCTTTTATCTGCCACAGAACACTGTCCTTCTACACTGGATTCAGTTACTCATTTTTTCAAAGCAATGTTACAAATACCTATGACTTTAGGTCCCGATGATGCAAGTGGAAGAAAAGTTTTATGGTTCCTGTTATTTCTCTCTGTAGTACTAATGAGGGAGAAATCTCCACAAATGTTTTTGTTTAGCAGTGAAAGCAGGTTATCATAGTGCAGTGTGAGAATTGGCGTCCACATAAAGTTAACTGCTCCTGCTACAGGGGAAAACTGACTTTTATATTGACTAGTTCCACATTTAATACAAAACCAACATACTGAAATCTGACAATGTTGTGACTTTTTTGATGCCTCGGCCACTTAAGAGAACCCCAGGGAAGGGACAGGACTCAAAATGGCCAAATAGAGGGGCGCTACGCAAGAGTTAGAGACCACTGTCTGGTTTGTTTTTATATGCTTTCTCCAATCAGAGTTTATAAAGAAATGTTTATTTTACCTCTGTAGTTCTGGTCAAGCATATGTTGTCGTTTTTGCATACCAAAGAAAAAATTTAGTTATGGAAGTTTTTTTTTTTTTTTAATTTGTGGTACCAACATTGTATAATGAATCACATAACTAAAGCAGGTAAACTCTGGTCAGTTAATGTTAAACATTTACCGAAGACCTATCCCACTAGAGAATCCTCTATCCCAATCTATCCCTGGCAGAGGAGGGATGGAATAAAATGGGGGTTGAATATCACAATTCCATGCTCGGCTGTAGCTCTTGGTTTACACTTTCAATATCAAACTAATCTTTAAATCTCACCCAAATTCTGTATCCTAGAGAACAGTTCTTGGCCCTATATTAGGGACAAGCAAACAAAACCTAAACCTTAATTCTCTTAATAAACCTTAATTCTCTTAATAAACCTTAATTCTCTTAATAACCTTAATTCTCTTATTGTCAGGTAGTGAGGGCACAGTGTGATAGAAACAGCCAGGGTTACTCACAGGTGTCTGAACTCCAGAAAAGAGTAAATAAATAATCACAACAGGCCGAGTGCTACAGAGGACAGAAAGATGAACTGAAAGGACTGTGGGGAGCAGAGAGGAGGAGGAAGTCATGGACCTCATCCTGGAAGTGGAGGCCTTGTAGCTGGAACAGCCAGGCCCAGGCCAACAAGCACCCTGGGTTCCAAGGATCAGGGCCCTTGATGGAACCCAGACAGGACACCGTGAGTGGCCCAGGAGCAAGCACAGGGTGTGGTAGAGGTGGTGTAGGTGGCAGGGTCCCTGGACCCCACGCTCTGGTCCTCTCCCTGGACCCTTAAGATGCTGAACGAATTTGAAGCAAAGGGAGAAACTAGGGAAGGGTCTCCATGGAGAGGTTGCGTGGTGGTTTTTACAGATGATACTGGCTCCTTCCTAAGCCGAGACCAATTGGTAGACACAAAGCAGCTGACCACTTCCAAGGCTCTTCCGGAAGTCACCGAGACAGGTGGCGGGTTGGACCACAGTACAGGAGGTGGGTTTGCTAAAACAGCAAAGGAAGCTGTGGTGGTGTCACTAAAGAGGCAGATGCCACCAAGTTTTCTCGGGGACCAGGTAAAGTCTCAAAGGCAGACTGCATGTGCACAGAGGAAGGGAGGAAGGAGGGACAGCATCTGGGAAAGTGAAAGTTCTGCTTACAAGTCTGAGGTGTCCGGGACATACCCACGAGGAGCCCTCGAGGGGCAACAAAGTCTAAGGAACTGGAGCTTCAGTAGAGCCATAACCCTGCGAGCAAGGTGCACATGCAACAGTCACAGCCAGGGATGTGGCTTGTGATGAGACTCCTCAGGGAGAGGGCTGGGTTGAGACTTCTGTAGTTCCATTACAGGGAAAGATTTCCTCGGGAGATTCTGATTCGGTAAGTTTGGGGCAGAGACTTTCAATCTGCATTTTTATCAGTTTTCCTGCTGAGCCTCGTCTGGGTACCACCGTGTGGAATATTGCACTGGGGACAGGACGTGTACGAGCCCAGGCTCCCGCAGTTGGCAGCTGCCCGGGGGAAGAGCCTGAGAAGCGGAAGCTGGATACCAACCAGAAGGGAGTGATCTGCACGACGGGAGCCAGCTTCAAAGGAAAAGGCAAAGGCCCCCACAACGAGGAGCTACTGCTGCGGATCTGTCTGAGGGTCGGAAGCCAGCTCCTGCCAAATGCTGCTAAGCCTCCAGAACCTTCCAGGGGAAGGGCTGTGAGCTGCTCAGTGAATCTGTGTGCTGTCACTGGGAGAAAAAACAATATGGAGACTATCAGGACTGCGCTGTTGGTGCCTCCTCAGCGCACTCTCCAGAGGGCAGCGCTGGATCAACATGGATTTGAAGGTACTTCAGAGGGGAGGGAGCCAGAGCCCTGCAGGCCCCTGGTCCTCACTGACTCCTGAGACAACAGGCTGAGGAAAGAAAGGCCAGGCAGACTGGTTTCCATCCCCTCTCTAGCCCTGTGCTCAGCTGCCAAGCCCCCAGCCCATCCGGGCTCCAAGCCGTCTCAGCAGTTCAGAACTCATGCTGTTCAGATGAATCAAGCTTCCGCTCCCCGCCAGCGTGCCACGTTCCACTCAGACTTAGGCAATGATTCATGAAATTATTCTACTCTGACGGTTTTATCATATCTCCCAGATCTGCATCCCCACGGGAGCTCTTGTGGAGACGGCCTTTAGTTTGAAGGAGTTGAACGTCAAGTGTTCCTGCAGCATCGAGGAGAAGATATGCGAAATGTGGGGAAGGCAAAGCCAATAGCCTGGCTGGCACCCCCATAGATTGCTGCCTGGCCCACTCTGGAAGCCCAGCAGGTAGAATGAGGAGTCCGAGTCACCCAGCAACAAGCAAATCTTTAAAAAGGACTGCCAGGAGATTATAGACCGCTGCAGAAGCTGACTTCATGCTACGTGGTAGCAGAGAAATGTGAAGCACAAATACATCTCAGTGTCTGGCTTGGGAAAGAGCTATATAGCTCCACAGACTTTCTTCACCACGTAGAGCTAGAAGGCGTCCTTAGATGGAGAGATGCAAACTAAAAACTACCAGGTATAAGCTGATAAGTGTACACATAAGGGAGAGGCAGATACAAAGGCTACCGGACCTGGAGGTCTGGGGCCAGCCTGCAAGTTCAATTTGGGGAGATACCAGAAATCGACAACTATCACCACTGTGGGCAAGTTCAACACCCAGGACTTCAGCGCCCTCTGGGTAGACCTTGTGTGGCCAACCAGTGCAGGACTAAGCTGCTCAGGTGGCAGTATAAGCTGAGGTCCTCCCCAATCCTGGCTTGCTCAAGAGAGAATGTGACTGGGGCGCAGCCTTCTCTGTGCTCAGACCAGAACAGACTGAGGCAGACAGGCACAAGGCAGAGGTTTGAGGAAACCTTGAATCTGGATAGTTACTTGTCTGGGGCCTTGGGACAGGGAAGGAAACATCTCAGCAAAACTGAGGTTGATAGGTGGGTTTGCGGAAAAGAGGCAGCACTGAAGGAAGTCGCCACCAAGACATGCGGAGAGGAACACTGGAGGGACGAGGCCATCTGCTGTCACAGCAGCTGGGACACATCGTGAACACAGCTTCTGAACGTCACACAAAACAGTCCGGGACACTGTGCGAGCGGCCCGTGAACAGACTGTGATAGGAAATAAGAGGTGTAGGGAGAAACTTAATGGCCCAGCTGTGTTGAAAGCAGCATCCTGAAGTCCAAAGATACTCATATGAATCATCATTAGTTGTATACTTGTATATTTCCGGGGGTTACATTGGTGCATTTCCATCTTCCACAGCTCTAAGCCATATAGAACTGAGTTCCTTTAAAGCAAAGGCATCCACGGTCTGGATGTGAGGTGCAAAGGCGGTGAGCACAGTGTCATGTGTGACAGGAAAGTGGGGGGCACCTAAGCCCCCTCTGGAGTTCCACCTTCCCTAACAAGAGCCTTCATAACATGCCTAAATAGGAAATGTTACGAAGAAGAGTATTTCAGCCTATGATGACAGAGCATGTAAGCAGGTGTGTAGTGGGGAAATCGGGCTTTGAAATGACCAGGTGTAGGTTCCTACAGCTCCATCAATTTGCAAGCAGGAGACTTCGGGCAAGTTTATATGCAGCCACATCTGTGAAGCACTGAGCAAAGAGATAAAGTTCCTGCCTCTCAGCAGAGGAGTCAATGACAGGTTTTCTCCCTCTTGTCCAAAGTGTATGAGAACCAAAACAATGCATTGAAAGCTTTGTGAAAAATCACATTCAGTATGCAGAAATCTTTGCCATATGAAAGCAAAAATACCAAATTTGACAGTTAAGATCTATAAAAAAATTTTGAGTTTGAAGGTGAGTACATTAAGGTAAAAGGTCTTCTCTTTACAACTGTGAGGGCACCTGCAATTTTCCATCATACATAAAATGTATATATGTTTCCAATGACTTCATCTTTACTGTAAAAGTTGGTTTATTTTCAACAGTTAAAGAAAAAAAAATGATCCCCATTTTATCCTCGATACTTCTTATTTCCAGTCTTGAATTCTTTTTCCATATTTATTTTCCAGAATTTGCTGATTTGGTGGTAGATGGCTGTAATCCCAACACTCAAGAGGCTGAGGCAGGAGGATTGCTACAAGTGTGACTGGACTATGCAGTGAGTTCAAGGCCAGCCTGATCTACAAGGTAAAGTCTTGTCTCAAAACAAAAACAAAAACAAAAACAAAACAAACCTTCCAAAATCTGCACTACTACTTTGGGTCATCTGAGAACTACTATAGTTTCTGAGTACCTCGCGCACACACGGCACCAGTCTTTCCCTCTCACTGAGACCAGCAGCTCGGAGTCCACTGCTCCTGCTCCTGAGGTATTCAGTGGAAAAGTACAAGGCTTGAAAAATAATTTTCCTAAGACTCACAATGATCCAGCAAGTCTATTAAACAGTAGCACATTTAATGAGTATTTAAATAAGATTTCTAACAGCCTAGTAATTAGATGTCTTGACCACCAAAAAAAATGTCAAACCAACAGGGTCATAATTTCCGGTAACACGGGTTACAGGTGCTCTGATCTTAGCTGTTTTTCATTCTTCCCTTTTATTAAACCAGAAATAATAAGCAAATATGAACCCTTCTTGGAACTCATCGGTTAATCTCTTTTGAGAAATTGCACAGGTGAAATACAGCAGTTCTGGCAATGTACTGAGGGAAGATCCAAGAAATATAAAATCTTCCATCAATTATCAACCAAAGATGTGGGATACAGCGAAATACTTCTGCCATTTACCCTCACGGCTGGTGACAAAGGGCGGAAGCACAGGAAGTCACAATACCAAGTTCACCTGCTAGACAGAGCTAATGAACAACACAGCCACTGAGCAGGGATGCAGCGAACAGGAAAGGGCACTGCTAAAATCCGTCTGCTTGGCAGTGTCAGCTTAACTATGGGGTAAGAGGCTCCCAGGGAAGGGGAAGTTTGAGGTCACTCACGTATCTTGACACACCAGTGATGTTTTCTAGAAGTATGGCACAGGAGCTGGCTGCCAGCACTAGCAAATAGCAAAAGACAGTGTTTCTGTGAGGACCAGAGACTCCGAGCTAAGAGATGGTTCCAGGATGGACCTCTGGTCACTTCAGTTCCCTGAGGGAGCCCTGAGGCCGGGCAGTTTAGGCCCCGCTTCCCAGTCAGGCTCTGTCTTCTACAGTGATCCAAGTCTCCAGCCCGGCTTTCCCCAGCTCTGTCATCCAGAGACGACGTAAACCCATCCCAGTGTGCCAGTCTGGGTATTGCTGGATATTTTTATTACCTGTATTTTCTGAATCCAATCTGCGTCACTGATATTTTTTTTTATTGACTCAAATGCTTAAATGGCTTAAATGAGTTGGCTTTAATTGAATTAAAATTTAAAATTAAATACAGTAATATACCATTTATGATTTGGGACAAAGAAAGGGTAAAATCACAGAAATCAAAAAAGCAGCATGATGAAGACTGACATTCTGGGAAACTCAGAATAAATGGGGAAAAGTCATTCTTCTTTTGATGAAGAGACTCAGACACCTCCCATACCCAAAAGAACCGGAGAGCACACATTCTAACACTTAGAAGAAACCTAAACCTAAACTCGCCCGTATCTTATGGCCCTATAATGTCAGGCCGTCCCGTTTGTGAATGAATCCTGCTTGTTCTTTCCAAATCTTGTGCATTCCTATCTCATCTTCTTTGCTGACACCGCTTCTGTTTTCAGACGTGCGTGCGGACTGCCGAGCAAGTGTTCATGACAAATAGGGTTCAAGGACCTCTCCTTCCTGCGGATCTCAGAACTTCACGGTGGTGTTAGGCGGGAATCCTGGATTCCTTTTTTTAAAGTTTTATTCTTCCCAGCACACATTTGCAGGATGTAACGATCTCATTCCTCCTGGGGCAGTGGGCCATGGACTCAATGCGTCGTTGTTCTTTTAATGAAGTCACCTTCCCTTCCCCTCTCTCCATCCCTTGGTTCCTGTCCCTTTTGCCAAAGATCGATTTCTCTGTTTCCTCCAGCTGCCTTTTACTTTGCTCTTTAATTGATTTCTACTTTGGGTTTCTCGAGCCTGTGCGCCTCCGATTCACTTCACCTTCGCTCCTGCGTGGAGTGACACGGAAGGAGGCGGAAGCTGAGGCCCAGCCTGCGACAGACGTTCATCCCCTCTTCCTTCTGCACACTTCCCGGCCAAGCTCACAGGGCTCCCATGCTCTGGCCTTACTTCCAACCCCTTCTCCCCTTAAAAGCTGCGGGAGATTTAGCCTAGGCGGAAAACCACTTGCAGGAAGTTGGTTCGTGGTTTTTCTCTCTATTTATGGGGTCATTTCTCACCCTCAAGTAAACTGGGATCCGTGAGTGGAAAAAGTAGAAACAGCAACAACTTGTGACGAGTGTCACGTGCGTCTGCTCCCATCCCCAGCCGTGGAAACCCCCGGGGCTCTCCTTAGAGTCCCATCTCAGGATGCGTCAGGCCTGCTTCGTCGGGCTTGTTAGTCACTCTGTTTATTTAATCTCACTCACACGGATCTCAGACATGCCTGCGAGCATAGAAGGGTTCTCCTTGCATCAGAGTGTGTCTTTGACTTTTCATAATCACTCCTGTCCCCCACAAAGTGATAACGTGTGCCAAGCCGCTCTCTGGGGAATCATGAACGTACACAAGACAGATCTGCAGCCCTCTAGCTCCAGCCCGCTCCGTGAGCCTCGCAGCTCCGCGTTAAACCCGAGTGGTAAACAATCCTTTCTCCAAGCTGCTTCCTCTCTCACGGCCAGGCCAGCACTGGCGCTGACGCAGGCCGGCGGGAAGGGGGGCCAGGGAGGACCAGACAGCTGCAGGGGACAGACTTGGCAGCCGCTGGTAAACTCTGAAGAGTAAGAACCTAGGATCGGGGACCTTGGGGAGGGTCAATTGCTTCCTCTTTCCCAGTTTCTCACAACACTGTTGGAATCCAGCTTCTCCTCTGCCCGTGGGCAGCCGGAGCCGACGGAAGTCTGCTCTCTTAAACTTGCTTCTAGGCAGGAGAAACTGCTTATATTGTTTTTCTCAAGCCTATTAATAGCTTGGAAAGGAGGTACACAAGCTGAATTTTAAACAACACCGCACACGTTTTCCTGCAGTTGTTCTCATCCTGTTCTGTGATCTGAATTGTATCTTTTCTTTAAGAATATGCGTTTGACAGTCAATTCCCATGGGGTGATAGCATAGAATATATACACCGGATAGATTCACTGCAGCTACACAGCTGGAGTTTTTGCAATTTCACTGTGTTTTTTCCTACCAAACATACCCTTAGGGATGACATAATAATGGTCATATAAATAGTATGAAATCAAGATTTTTACATAAATTTACGTAGTGCAATAAACTTGTGTTTATTTGTGTCTTTGTGGGTCTTTAGTATAAGATTGTAGAAACTATACTTGAGTAACTTAGAAGAAAAAAATACACTTTACAACTGATAAGCTTTTTCTTATTTATTCAATTGACCCAATAACAAAGGATTCATTGGGACCGTCCTGTGGACTTACCCTTTAAAGTATAAAAGAGCCTTTTAGTCTCGATGCATACCAATGGTTCCATTTCTGAGAGGCACTGCTACAGAAAGAAACCCCCAAACAAACCTAAAACCCGACCGACCCCTTGCAGAACAGAATCTTCTCATTTTTCCATAAACTATAGTGAAAAACTGGATCTTTTGGCCTTCTGTACTAAACCAGTTAACACATGACTAAGAAAACCCTATCTGTGGGATTCACATCCTCACCCTGCCTAGCTTCCTTCCCCCCAAATCCACTCTCCTCAGAGCTGGACACCACTCTCCCAGCCCTCACAGAGGTGGCTCTTTTCTCACCACCGACCCTTCACCAGCTGACCCATCCCTGATCCCTGCATGCTAAACTGACAAAAGATGGACCAAGCCCGGGCGATCTCACCAGACCTTGCCATTCCTCTGCCTTTACTAATGTCTGTGCTGTAATTAGATATGCGGATTCTCCTCCTGAAGACGCTCATCTTTCAAGACAGCTTAAGCTTTCTCATCTTTGTAAAGACTCTCCTGCCCCTGCCTCCACCTCGGCTAGAACGACTCCCTGTAAACAGCTACACCCACTGCATGCTGTCACACGCTCAGACCACTCCGTGGCTTCCACCACTTTACTACTTGTCACTCCCTGCACAGACGACAGATTGCTTGAGGCTCTTAATGCCTCACATCTGTTTGTCTGCAATTCCTAGGATAAAACCTGGCATATTATGTGTGCCACAAAATAAGCAGAGAGGAGCAGAATGAGATAAATTCAAATTGTGTTCCACAAAAACTCCACCAAAGGCCCTCTTCTTCTTCTTGTCACCCAGAAAATAAGCAGGTTTTTCTGCTCCGCTGAAGATCCACACCCCAGGTGGTAAACAGACATGCTGGCCTTCATCTGACTTTTCTGATATTCACACTAGAGTCTTCAATAATTAACCCTGATGGAGGCTGCTCAAGTGTGGGCTGTTTGTGGGGTAGAGGGTTTTTTTAACGGGGTGCTGCAAGGGTCCTTACAGCAGAGACAAGAGCAGACAGGGTTGAAGCAGTGGAGATCAGCTCCTCGGAGGGCCTGGGGTTGCTCTAGACTCCTGCACCCTTGCAGTGAAGAAACCACCTTAACGCTGCCTACACACCCGTGTGTGTGTCTGTAAATGCTTACTCGGCCCTTCTGTAACAACCGCTTGCCGAACACTTCCCCAGGCGGACTCAATGTAGCAGAGGAAATTAACCGACACTTCCAGTTTTTATATGAAGATTTCCAAGGCACAAACTCATATTCCCTAAATGCAAAGATACAAAAATTGTAAAGACATTTTAAGGGGGAAATGGAGATTCGTTCATGGCTACATCTCATTAACCCGGTTGTTTTCAAAACCTCAAGCATGAAGCTTTTGGCTACTCATAGGTTAAAATGCTTTTGGGGTGTGCTATCAGACACAAGAGACTCAAACACACTTTCTTAAACACGATCTAAACACGGCAGGATTGCGCACGATGTGCAGGCCTATTGCCATATGTTGGGGTGTCCCATCGCAGCCTCAATTCCAGCGCAGCATTTATAATGCCACGACCTTGCTCCTCACACCCTTACTTAATGGCCTGTATCAATTACTTCAGCAGGTTACACATTCACTAGTTAACCATTGATGAGAATTAGCAATTCCAATTAGTTAATGCCGATCATGAATGTCTCCACCTAACACAAAATTTGATTCCTGTGGAATACAGTGAGACTGTAGGACAAGCTGCCCTTCAAACTCCACCGCCCGTTCTCACAGAGCTCACCTTGCTTCTCAAGGAGAAATCACAGAAGCTGCTCTGAGAGCCAACTCTGCAGGCTGCGCCCCGACCCCGAAAACCCTCACACCGCTGCACACTGCCAGCTTTTGTCTCGTTTTTCTTTACAGAACTGAAAATATAAGAGGTGTTTATTTTCATGAGAAAACAGTGATCAGTTAGTTTCAGATTTCTAGAGGATGTTCTTTAGAAGCAAGCCTAGAATTTCCTATGTGTAACCTCATTGTTTTTCTCACTCAACCAGTTTTTAAGGAGAATCTAGTATGTGCCAAACAGCTTTTTATTGGCACTAGAACAGCAATAAAAGAGACAGACAACTCTTGAGCTAATAGAGTTGGTATTCTAAGACACCACTGGCAAACCTTTGAGAGACGAGTGCTCAAACCCTAACCACCTCAAACTCACTCATTTCTTGCAAAGGGCTGACACTGCAATTAAACCCGAACACTGAGGGTTTAGTTTAGAAAACAAATCAACTGCTATCCGACGCTCTGCTACAGGTAACTTGGCTGTGGTGTGGACAGAGAGGTCCCTGCGTGCCTCCTGGCACGGGTGCCACAGGTTCTCCAGCATGGCTATAAGAGCTGGGAAGTGGGGAGGGAGAGGAGTCCAGGGCAGGAGTAAGAAGGTTCAGATGTGGGACCGTGGAACGAGGATACCAGCCACAGGACAGCATGGAGGGTGCTGCTGGGAGCTGGCGACGTGCGAGCTGAGCGTGAATGAAAGATGTGGCAATGAAAAACAATAAAGGGACAAAACACGGGACACTGAGGCACTGACTAGAACTCAGGACCCAGGGAGAAGAGGGTGGGCGGAGGGGATCAGAGGGCGGGCAGGCACTGACCCTGGGTTGGAATGGACAGATGGAAATCGCAGCTTCCTCACGTGCCTCAGGAGGTTACTCCTGAGGGGTTTGCTGTGGGAGGATTTGGTCTTTAGAAGGAGAAGAAAACGGATTATAAAGAAAGAAGCCCTAGTAAAACCACCAAGAACAGAGAAGAAAGTCTAGAGAGCAGGTGGCTTGAGTAAGCTTGACCACAGTGAAGCCAGAGAGGGGAGACACAACTGAGGACCACGCGGGAAGGACAGAGAAAAAACGGGCTCAATTCTCAGAGATGGTCCACTCTCGGAACGTTCTTTTAGAAAAAAGGAAATCCATACCCAAAAGCAAAGCTTTATCATATACCAAAATCGAGACATTCGCACCAGACATGGTCATTCACTGAACTTTGAATTCTGTGTCCCGGAATGGGGTTGTTGTGGAATTTCTTATAATTTCTCTACTGAACCCCACAAAAATCACTCGCACATGGCATCTTCCACAGGTGAACCCCGGCCAGAAGGGTTGCTGAGCTGTGCTATGGAAATGTTTCCATGTGGTAACCACAGTCTCTCTGATGACCCACACACCAGGCCTGCACCAGGCTCCTCCCCACCCAACGGGAGGGAGTGTGTCCTATGGGGAGATGCCTGGGGGCCTGGCTGGAATGATGGAGTCATGGCTGTTTCCCATTCAGGACTACTGTAGTTACGGGCTTCCACCTCTCTGCATAGTAGGTGACACGCAAAGGAATAGTTCCTCCTCGCGGGACCTCAAGGCCAACTAGGCAGACAGGCAACTAAAGCCAAGACGCTCCCTGAGAAAAGCAGGCAGGTACAGCTCAGAAGGCGCGGCTCCCGCCACAAGAATCTACAAGCTAAGGGTGCAGGGCCCTCACTGCAAAGAGGAAAGCAGAGGGAAGCAACATTTCAGCAAGAAAATGAAGGCTGAACGAAGCCTGTCAAGCACTTGTGCTAACCCTCAGTGGCACCATTTTGTAAGACACGTCCTTGTTGCACAGCACTGCATTTTTAAATATATGCCTCCTTTAGATTTCTAGTACATACGCACATATAAAAACTCACTCCCCATATGAGTGTATGCACACTGTAAGTAGCATGCATTTATACACATGCATATGACACTTTTTTAAAGTTCTAACAATGCAACACAAACAATGAGGACACAAACACTTAGAAAAATATTCTGATCAGGGAAAAAACTACTTCTTTAAAAAATACAAACCAAGCCAAATTACTGGTCCTTTCTACCCAGATAATGAAGAACAACAGAAAAGCCTGGTGAGAGCGAACAGCAAGCGGGTAGGGACAGCGTGGCCGAGACCCCAGGAGCAGGAGCCTGCAGGGGCCTCCCCACACCTCCTTCCATCCTTGTCACAGCAGTAGGCAGGCACCCTCATTCTTCTGCCAGGAGATTTTTCTGCTGCAGCTCTGAGATGTTACCCATTTGTCCTTCTAATTCCGAAACCGGGACTCTTCTGTGTTTGTTATTTAAAGTTCTCTAAAGCTATCATTAAAAGTGGATAAAAACGTTTTTTCTCAGACCTCGAGTTTCCCTAGTTAGAGACATCAAAAGAAGCCTTTTAAAAGTCAAGGATAGTTTATGTTTTTGAGGCTGTAATAGAAGATTCCAAACTGGTGTTTTTCTGGTAAAGGCTGGGTTTGCTTCACCATTTTTCCTAGAAACAAAAGCCATGTCGCAAACATGATAATGTCACTGCAGCCTCATTCACAGCATTACTCACTCTCCCTGTTGCTCGGACACTTAGGGGAGTTTGAATTTCCCAGTAGTGTGACCATGATGCTATTTTTGTATCTTCAGCATCTACTTATTTTCAGTGTAGTGAGAATGGCCTATTTGAGCTGAATTTTCAAAGCTTGCTGAGAAAAGGAACTTGGGTTGTATTTTTAAATTTTGTTTGTTGGTTTGTTTGTTTGAGACAGGGTCTTGTTAGATAGTTCAGGCTGGTCTTGAATTTGCATCAATCCTCCTGCCTCAGCCTCTCAAGTGCTGGGATGTCAGGCATGTATGACTACGCCCGGCATGGTTTTCATTTTTAAAATACTGTAAGAAGGGCTGGGGATTTAGCTCATTGGCATAAGCGTCTACCTGGCAAGCATGTGGTCGTGAGTTCGATCCCCAGTACCGATAAAAAAAAATACTATAAGAAAGGCAAATCTGATAAAGCAAAATATACACACACAAAAGAAGCAAAGATAAAATATACTCTCACATACGTACAGTCAACAGTGAACCTAACTATTAAATTTGATTCTGTTCTCGTCTGGTTTGGTTTGTGACCAATATGGTGGAAAGAACTAAGTTTGTGGACAGAGGCGCCACTGCACATTTTTGGGGTGGAATTTAATACTTTGCTCTACTCAAATCTAATGCAATTCTGAACACAAAAACATCGGCATCGTCACCAGTTTGTACTTGTATATTAATATTTTTGGTTGTAAAAAGGATTATAAAATTATTTGATAAATGCTGGTTACAAATTTGTTTCATGATTGATTGCAAGGTTACATGATGACCAACAACAACAACACTAAACATGCAGACACATCACAGAAATTTGGATTCCAGAAATGAGGAGAAAGATGCTTACACAGAGCTCCAATTTGCTTCTCAACATAACGAGGTTGGGTTGGGCCACACGAGCATGGAATTATTTGCCTTAAAGATCAAAAATTCCAAAGTAGTCAATAAAAACAAGGGCCAAAGAGCAATGGATTGATCTGTTTCTTTTTAATGTTATGTTTTTAAGGGCTTTCTCTCTCAAGAGAAGAAAGTGCCAGTGGGGACAAGGGCCAGCTCCCCTCCTGCAGGCCTTCTAGAGTCAGCGCCCCAAGCTGTCCCCCCTTTCGGCCCCCACAGCCAGCCGATGTCTCTCAGGAGCAGTGGCAGCCTCTTCTATTTCTTCTCGGCCCACACTCTAAGTTCCCCTGGTTTCCATCATCTCTCTCCGAGGTTTCCTGAGAACTTGTTCTTGCTAAGTGTGAGGAAGACTCCCACTGATGCTTAGTCTTCCCACCCCACTTTTCCTTCCCTGGTTTCAAAGCCCTTCCCTGTCCTGTTATGCTCTTCAAATGACCTTTCTCATGCCCCACAGCCTGATATTTACACACATGGGTTCTGAAGTCAGGGAGACTTGGGTTCAAGTCTTTCTCCCCTGAGCATTCTACCTATGAGGGCGGTGGCAGGTAACTGAATCTCCGAGTTTCATTTCTTCTGTCTCTAACATAGGAATTATAACAGTAACTGCTTGGCTGCGTTACTTCTACATTTATGAAGATGACATCATTAGTTCACATGTGTTGTGGAAAATTTAAGCCCCTAATGCCCCAAATTGCACTCATCTCTCTCCAACTATTACACGCTAAGCCCTTCCTATTTAAATCAAATGGGAACCCCAGTTCAGTCACCCTAAAACCTTCTACTGCCTTTGGTAACAGAGCGCACTGCCCATTTATGAAATGTGAATTTATTGGGATGTCCCCCTAAGCCTCAGATGTTCATAGAAGCTTCCGAAAAGCGATCAAACCATGGAGACGCTGTAGGTAGCTGTGCGGCTTGGAGGTAGGGTCCCTGGGAGGTGACCTGGAAGCAGTCACCTCCTTGAAGATGCCATGTCAGATGTTGCGTCCCAGAGGTGAGAAAGCAGCTGACACGGGAGCCGCTTTGAGAGCAAGGGCCAGTGGCGGGCAGCTGTACTCCATCCCACTGAACCAAGTCCAGGTAGGGTGATTAGACTCCTTATGACACAACTTCCTCATCTGTAAAGCAGGATTTGTACGTGCATCTACCTCATAATCCCTACCTTATGTAAGAGTTAGCAAGTACTCTATTCCTGCTTGTTACATAAGACAAAACCTGCAGTGTGGCCTTTTGTTGATTTAGACACGGGAGACAAGAAACTGCAAAACTTGCAGAAAGATAAGACAATATTTCTCCTGTCTTTAAATCCCACAGTCCTCACCATCCTTACCACCCTGAGCGCACAGACCACTGTACCCAGATGTCACAGCTGCCATCTCGCCTTGACGCCCACCACCCCGACTGAGTCTCTTATCTGCTTCAATCCATTTGCTCATTTAATTCCTCAATGCAAGATCCGTCCTTCAAAGCTCTTCTCTCATGCTGCGACTCTAGCAGCATGGGGGACACAAACTCCTCACAGCTCTCAGGTGGACCTGCCTTGATGGCTGGAGGATACACATCACATATTTGCTTATTTTTATGACTTGTGTTGTGATGTTCCCCAAAGCCTCATGTGCTCATAGGTGGGGCTTGTTCAGAGGTGGCTGGGTCTAGAGTGTGTGACACTGGGATTAATGGTGTGTGGTTACTAAATTAAGCCCCTGATTTGTTTGGCGCAGTTCTGGGCGTGGATAATGAGAAGGCCCTCCCTGGGTGTGAGTGCTGCCCGCCCTCAGAGCTTGTGGCCTGCACAGAGTATAAGGGACCAAAAGAGGGCTGTTGTCATCATTTGCTGCTAGCTGCTTGCTTCTTTGCTGCTTCACTGCTTTGCTGCCTTCTGCCCACCATGAACTGTTTCTCTTCTGTGATGTCCCTCTGCTGTCCCTGCTCTGGAGCCAGGTGAGTATGAACTGTGAGTTAAATAAACCTTTTCCCCTTTAACTTTGGTGTTGGGTATTTGGTCTCAGCAACAAGAAAAAGTAACTAACACACTTGTCTAAGGGCCTTTTCCTTTCTTAGAGCAGGGGCCAGGGGCAGCGAGGGGACCAGAAGAAAGCACCAAAATCTAAAAAGCTGATTTCATAGGAGTAATGGGCTGAAGAGTGGTCACAAAAGCCTGAGAGGCATAAGAGGGAAGAGTGGTTAAAGACAGGCTGAAATGGGTGCTGAAATTCAGTTCAATGGGAAGGATTAGCTCTATGTGGCATAGCTATAGGGAACCAGAGTCTACACCATTTATTTGAAGTGTAGCAGAGTGTACACTTCAAAATAACTCAAAGAGTAGACCAGAGACTCTCAACATATAGAACTGACATGTGTTTGAGGAGACAGAAATGCCAGTTACCCTGATCATTATACACTGAACACATGTACTGAATTATCAAGTATGTATCAATTATAAACTTTGAAAAGAAAAATGATAATGCAAGAGAGAATAAAGAAGTAAAGACAAATGTAAGTAGTTTCAAAGACAATGTGCTTTGGTTTTCTGACATTTTAAATGAAAATAAAAATTTAATTAATGTGCCTTTTTAAAAAAATAAAAGTTTTATAGTAAGGAAAATAAGTTGATAGCTTGAGTTTAATAATGATAATAATTACAACAGCAGTGTCAATAACACCAAGAGGTATACTCAGATTATAACACAATTCATCTAATGTTTGCACAGGTGTGATCTAGAAACTCCTCCAGATGGACTCACTCCATAGCTGCATTTTGACAAGCTCCTGCACTGAATCTAGGAAGCTCCATTTACATCTGCACCAACAAATGAATCATAAACGTTCTACTAAATAACAACCCTTTATGCATTTCAAGGTCCCACTCTTCAAGGCAAATCCATTTTGACCTAGTAAACAGTTTTTCAGTAGCAAAAACAGAAACAACAAAGCATTATCTGTTAATAAGTGAGCAACCAAAACATCTGAGAAAAAAAATCCCTTCTAACGAGTATTTCACCATCTCTCATCTCATTCTGATTCCACTGGCAAAAGTAAGCTAGTCAGATGTGCGTTTTCAGGCCCTAATCACACAATGACTTTCTTGAAGATTTTATTTTCCTATCGGTACCAGGGATCGAATTCACGACCATGTGCTTGCAAGACAGGCACTTATGCTGCTGAGCTAAATCACGATGATTTTCTTAAGCAAATGGCCTTGCTGGAAGAGGGCAAGCTGCTTGGCACAGAGGTTGGCCCTTCCATGTTGGGAAAGAGTTGGCATCTGGGACGTCACAAGAGGCTTGTGGCCTCCGTCACACACAGACAGGAGGCTCTCACAGATGGCAGATACACTGCACCAGGGTAATACCGACCCCAAATGAAAGGAGAATCTCTTAGCAAGGGATTCTGAGTAGGATCCTCCCTAGGAAACAAGACATCGCAAAATGACACCCTGAAAACCCTGCAGAACGAGAAACAAGACAAAAGATACTACCAGCCCAAGTTCTGCTAACTTCCAGACAACAACAGTCTTCCAAATCCTCAACAATTCTCTTTTTCCTTCTCTGGGGAAGGCTATGTTGCTGAAACTCCTGACAACTAGTGGCTGCCAGAAATTAAATGAAAAATTCCAAATTCTTAACTGTTCACACTGACATGGGAGTTCAGATAATGTACAGGCTGGCGAGCAAGTGGAGTCACACGCGTGACACAGCGTAATCGTTTTCCCAGACAAATTTGTTACTCAATTTCAGAAAATGTGCTTAAGTCATACCAACAGACAGACAAAAACAAGTATTTCCCACCTTGTTAAGTATTATTAAGCAGTGTAAATAGAGCTCTATCTTATCATCATGTTTTCTGTGAGGAAACCTCTGTTCTTTTTTTAGAGCAGAGAACTGCTTTTCCTGACAGAGCCCCCACTGCGAGCCCTGAACTGCAAACTTGTCCTTTGTCCCAGCTGTTTACCAGTCTGATAAGGGACCACATGGCTTGGCAGTGTGATTCAGAGAGACAAATCCCAAAGATATAATTAGATGTTTTTCCCCAGAAATGTCGCCTGATGCCATTGAAATTTGCTGTTTTCCACATCATCCCTGAAGTAAGTGGCTCCACAATTTCTAGCTCTTTAATCCGTTTGTTTCAAGTAAATAAGAAAAACATGGCTTGGGATGGCCCTGAAGAAAGATGTATACTTTTTTGATAAACTACTGAAAATACAGATCTTATCTCAAAAGTCCTAACCCTGAAGTTCCAATAAACACATTTCTCTCTATCAGCAACATGATTCTTAAAGCTTATCACAGCATAAGTAGGATGAAAGCAATTTCATGAAGTTCACTATAAATGCTAAGTGGTAGCAAGGCATTTCCAAAGCCAGTTGCGGTACTAGCTTTCTCGTGTTAGCTTACTAATGTGTTTAGCTCAGTTTTAAATAAAGATCATAAAAAAACAAGGTAGGAAATCACAAATGTGCATTCAATGTGCTGTAGACAAACCCTTTCCAGCCCAAAGAAGTGCTAGGAAAGTACATTATCCAGTTTTTGTTCTTTCACTAAACTCCATCACTGCTACACTGATCAATTTTGCAGAAATCTTTTACTGCCACCTGCTGGTGTTTTACAGTCAATGTGACTAAAAAGGTGCTATCCGATAAAGTCCAGATTAAAATATTATATAGTTGACTTTTTAATGTTAACTTTTTTTAATAGTACAAGTTTGTAGCACACACTGTTGACATTCTTTGTGGGGCTAAGACAGGTACAGAGTACATCTGAATTCCTTTCTCCACCTCCTTTCTCCCCTTTTTTCCATACTCCCTGACTTTCAAAGCAAGAGTAAGTTTTTTGGATTCTTGTCTACCTTGCTCTAGTTATGGATATAAGTGCAATAAATTATCTGTAACTAAGTATGGAGATAATACTTTATATATTTCTAGAGGCAGAGAAACAGTTCCAGGTTTCAGCGTATTTTCTTAACTACCTGATTCACTAATACATTATTCCACACTGTTCTGACAGGAAGTCAAGGATTACCACATTTCTAGTTTTTTTTTTTTTTTTTTGGGCACTGGGCATTGAACTCCCGACCTCGTCCTTGCCAGGTAGGCACTTAAGCCACTGAGCTAAATCCCTAGCCCCACATTTCTGTTTTATTCCTTTGTCCACAAGCTCTTGGTGGATCTGTCTGTAGAGCATTCAAAACTCAAATGCTTGAGGTAGCCAGAAGCACAGACTAACCCTGTGTTCCTGCACCTTCTCTAGAGAAGATCCCCAGGATGGCACCTTAACACTGAGGGAGAGTCCCAAGCAAGACACCCTCAGCCGGAACAGTAGTGACCGTCACTGCGAGGTGCTGGAACTGGGACTAGAAACACAGTTTTCACATTTAGAAAGGCGAGGGCCAGGTTGGTGCAGCCAGCTTCACCTCTTCGTGTGGAGTGCCTGAGAATTTCTTTTCTTGCTTACTTCATGTCCAGTGTCACACCATCTGATTTTTCAAATCAAACTGTTCTATCTATTCTAAAAGCATGCATTTGACTAATGATTTTCCCCAAAATCAGTGTGAAGTACAATGTGATTCAGAAAAGCAATGTCCTAAAATACAAATTTTGGCTCTTTCTCCCACATCCCTAGACATGAGCAAATTTGTCTGCTAGGATGCTGTAGAGCTGTCTGTAATTCTCGGTGCTATAATTAAGTTCTGGAGCAAATCCTGCTGCCAAAAAAAAAAAAAAAATCACCAAAATGGGTGGTCAATACAGCCAAGAGGACTGTAATTACAGGAGGTGAAGATCTTATACACGACGAGGGAAGGCGAGATCAGACGGCCAAGGCAGGATGCTGAGGGACGTGAAGTGGCCTCGTCAGACTCGAAGCCCATGCCTTCTGTAGATCATGGGTGTTGGAGACACCATCCGGGACCCTCCCCTGCGAGCCAGCACTTGACTGTTCCCCAGAACGTGAGGTTATGAAATACACAGGTCATTTTCACTCCTGGGACCAAAAAAGGCCACAGACTGGCAATGTCCTGGGTACTTTCCCATTTTATATTTCAGCTCCTCCACTACAGTCATGCTTTAAACACACTGTTCTGAGTTCAATGAAGTGCACATCAGCACTACGAAAAACAGTGTGCAAAACGTGAGTGTGCAGCACAATATAAATGTACAGACACTGGCTGCATGCCTATTACCAGGCCCAGGTAAGAAACAGAGCACTGTCCATGCTCCACGAGGTGCCCAAGGAAAGGGACCTTTTATTTTACCTGATACTATCTTAAAGGTCTTCCAATGAAAACATCACACATCATCTTCTGTGCGCATCTGTAACTCCAGCCTTAGACAAGTGATTATTCCTTACTCTCTTTTTTTTTTTTTCTTGCCTCTATAAATATCTACACTCTTCTTTGTCCGCATTAAAGATGCGTCAATGGTTACTCATCCGAGGAGCAGCTCAAATGCGCCCTCCTCTGGAAAGACTTCCCTGACAGCCAGAGCAGTGAAACCCACACGCATTCACACCCGGGTGCTCTGGAGACCATCACAGTTTGTAGCTGGTCATCTGCGCACCTTCCCTTCCGGACAGCTTGTGTCACACGGGCAGGAAAGGCGGTTCCCTTCATCTTTAGACGTGCCTCTGTGCCCACAGCATGCTCTCTACCACATTCTTTAAGCTGCACGCTAATCAGTAATTCGAGGTTTATTTTTCACATTATTTCTTCTAGGATAGAAAACTTAACAACTTTTCAAAAGAGGATGTTCTTCCAAAGTATACCGTATTCATGAAGCAATACATATTATACATATGTGTTAACACATATGTCATTCTTTTTTTGTCATTCTTTATTGAGACAGGCTATTATTAGGTAGTTCAGGTTGGCCTTGAACTTACTGAATCCTCCTGCCTCAGCCTCCTGAGTACTGGTACTACAGGTGTGCACCACCACACCTGGTCTCTTTTCATTTTCTTAGCACTGGGGATTGAACTCGGAGCCTTGCACATGCCTATCACATGCTACACTGATGAGCTATCAGCCCCCAGACCTGTATATATCATCTTAGTGTCCTCATAGAAAGAATTTATCACTTAGCATATTTATTGAAACAGATAAAACAGCACGTATTAATGTAAATGAACACAGACATTAGCAAAATATTTAGCAGACATTAATTGACAGTAGGATGCTTTGTGACCAGAAGCTATTTTCTTGCATCTGATGGTTATTAAGGTGCTTCTTCCCAGAAAGAAGTTACAACATACACACTGGAGGCCTGATATTCTCAGTCTCCTGTCCCGTCCTCCTCGCCCGGCCTCTGTGGCAAAGGAAATAAGCTTATTTCAACTAAGCAGAGCTCGCCTGAGACGGCACAAGGAGGCTGGAGGGCTGTAGGAGGCGGAGCCCGGACGGCACCTCCCAAGCCAGCAGACTCGGGCGGGCGCTCTCCTACCTGCGTGCCCAGGCTGGCTGTCATCATGTGAGTCAGGAGCTTCGCCGCTAACAGGGAGCACCTGGCGCAGAAGACGTGCCACAGGATGGCCAGGCCGAGCCCTGTGGAGACAGGAGGCCAGGGGAGAGATCAGCATACCTGGGCGAGCACACAGGGATGGCCCTGCGGGTAAGGCCTGGCACCGCTGAGGAGGGCGGCCCTGTACCGGCCCGACTCCACGGAACCAGTGTGACTATCATGGTCCCCAAGGAGAACCTGAATTTTCCAACACTGAGCTTGTGGGTCTGCTTCCCAGCTGAAGATGAGCAAGTCAAGTGAGCAAGTCAATAATTTAAAAAAGCATTTGGTTTTCTGCTCATCTCAGTCAAGTTGGATTGCTTAAGAAAAAAAAATTGAATTCCAATCTGATTTCTTAAAAAATAGCTGGCTTGGCTAAAATACAGAAATCTGGAACGATAACCAGGTTTCTCAGGCACAAATGTGACCAGCACTACCGAAACGCAGGTAATGAATGACCCTTTCTCATCTACTTAGAATAGTTATGTAATTACACCAGTGTGAAGGAACTTAAAAGGCAGCCTTCCACTACTGTGCACCAGAACCAGGAACAAAATGTTGTTCTTTCCCCCATGATGACTTAAATTTCTGCCACACGTGATGGCACGAGCCTGTCATCCCAGCACACTGGGAGGCTGAGGCAAGAGGAGCACAAGTTCGAATCCAGCCAAGGCACCTTAGTGAAATTCTGACTCAAAGATAAAAAATAAAAAAGGGCTAGGGATGCAGCTGAGTATGAATGCCAGTACTGCAAAGAAACCAAGAGATGCAAATTTCTAAGAGGTGAGAGGGAAATTCTCCTATGATCTCTAGGTCTAATGAACGATCTGTCCACACCGCTGTGCAGAATGCTTAGAACCTCAGCACCAAGCCACCATCTGTGTCTTATTCTCACACGTTTCTTTTAATGCTAGAGTTTAAAGGCAGAAAACACACATAGTATGAGACTACTTTCTGCCTTTTAAATTTAAATATGCTGCACATGGGAACCCTGCTTTTGACTTCAGCCTTCGGCCCCACCCTGGCCCTCAGTGGGGTTTTCTATGACTGGCTGAAGCACTGCGAGCACTTGGAATGCGCCACCTCATCTAATCCTATCAGTGCCCTGGGCCTGGGGCGGTGCCCGTGCCGCAGGGCGGCTTGTGGCTGAAAGGTCGCAGTCACTGCCCTGGACAGACAGGAAACGGTGATAGCTCAGCACTCTGCTTGCTCACTTCCTCTTCGCTCATGCTGTAGAACAAGACTTAGAGTCCACAGCAGAGAGGGCGAGGCACCGGCACAGCACCTACGTGCGGTCCTGTGCATCACAGTCCGCTCAGAAACGCCTCTCACAGCTCCAAGTGGGGAAAGACTTCGGTTATGTGTTTATATTTTAACGGGGCAGACAGAGCTCCCCACAGGCAGGGAGGCTGCGTACAGGCCCAGAAGCCACAGGGATGCGCTGTTCGGAAGCCTGCCGGGCAGGTTCCCGGGCAGGAGCAAAGGCCCGGGGCTGCCCCAAAGCCCACCGCACTGGGGTGCAGGGTCCAGGGAATTGCCCCCTCCTCGAGCTGACACTCAGCTGGACCCAGCTGCACTCTGGGTTCCCCAGGATTAGAAACCCAAGCAAACTCCCATTCTCGTGCATTCAGAAACCAGCAGCTGGATTTGCAGGTTGCTGTTTCCTGTTCCTCACAAGTGCCCGTGTCTTTGGCTTTGCCCTCCCTCAGCGCAGAGCCTGGCGGTTGCTGCCGCTCATCAGCGAAGTGCAAGGTGAGAAAACCGTGTGCTCTGAGAAGATCACGGGTGGGAGAAGTGAGAGAGGCTCGGGGTACACAGGAGTCTGCCGGTGGGGGGTGCACTCCCATGGGACAAGGTTGCCAGGAAGACCAGCCGCCGATCATTATCCCCATCACATCCTGGCTGCTCAATGTGCTGGCCACTTGTCACACGTGGCTATGGTCAAATGTCCTTGAATTAAACTGAAATGGAATTCAAATCTCTGTTTCTAAGTTGGATTGACCATATTCCAAGGGGCTGTGACGGCTGGTGGCCTCAGTGCAAAACCTTTCTGTCATCGAGGAAAGCTCTGCTAGAGTGCTGGGTTACACCACTCTAAGTGAAAGAGGAAAAGGAGGTGTGTTTCTGAAAAATTCTCACTAAAAGTGGCTGCACTCATCAGATGGTTGAGGACGTGAAAGTGTGAATCTGACACACAGCCAAAAGCTACCGACCAACACTGCCTATTATGTGATTTATTCACTTAGCAAAGAGTTACTAAAACCACCGTGTGTGCCAGGTGCTGTGTGGGGACAGACACTTTGGACTCCTGCTAGTGCTCATTTCTCTATGTGTCTGTCTGTACCTTCTTCCAGGAAGACACTGACTGAGGACAGGACACAGACACAATTCTGGTGGGAGAGATGTGGGAGGAAAGATTCTGGGGGGTTTTCAGGGATGCCTGCATGGCTCATAAAACAGGGCCAAAGAGCACTTTCTTGCTGGCACATGGTGACATGGTTAGTGGCTGCTGTGGGTGCCAGAGCTGGCCTCGGCATGCAGGGACAAGGAGGAGAGGACGCTGTCTTTGGGAAAGCATGACAGAAAGATGAGTGGCATCAGGACACTAGACATGACAGAATCCATCCACCTGGACACTACATCTGTCCATTGCGCTGCCAGCTGTCTTCTCCGATTCAAATCCAGAATCGCCCTAAGTCACACACCCAGCTACAGACAGCCACGATGTGACACATGTAGGAGTTAATGCTGAGCTCTCTCAGCCGTGCCCCTGAACTTCTCTGTCGGAGCTGATTTCACCCATTCTTCTAGGGACTAGCTCTCCATCTGAGAGCAGAAGTTAAGGCGTGTGGATGGGCAAAGAAACGCTCACCCTCGGCATAGATGCCTTATGATAACAATTTCAGAGAATACTCACTTGCTATTTCTGGAAGAACTTCATGCAAAGCTTTGGACATTATCTCTTATTTTAAAAAGTAATTTGGAAGTAAATATGATGCATTTGGCAAAATGGCTTCTGGAAAAATTGTCAGACTCTCAGCTTATAAAACATAAAAAGCACAACCTAAATGATCTTGTGTTTTTATAAACAGTGAACAAAGGAATGATCATGTTTCAAAGGACTTCCGACTGTGTTAATTTATTTAACCTGTAAGGCTTCCAGCACTTCATAAACAATCATTTGCTGCAGAGCTGACATTGTGTCAGTAACTTATAAAAAATAAATAAAACCATTAGCCAATTAAAAGGGACAGCGTTAGTCTGACTGATGTGTTAAAAAGATTTCTCTACCTTAAGAGAACAAAAATAAACAGAAGTAGCTACAGTCCGGCCTAGCGCTAGTGTCAGCTTAGGACCACTCCAAACGGGCCTCCCTGGCAGGTGGGTCTGTCACATGCTGAGCCCATGTTCTGATGCTAAACTGGAAATGGGTCAGGACATGGTACAGGTCCCCTTCAAGATGGCAGGACGAGAGGACTCATGTCAGCAGTGACCAGCAGGACAAACCTGACCAACAGCCTGCTGACAGATGGAACAGTACCCAGTGCCAGGAGAGGCCCCCTGGACATTTCACCAGGACAGTGCTGTATCCCTCAGCCCGGGTCATCATATGACATGGCCATAGCACCATTACCAGAAGAAGGTCCTGTGGTCTGTCTCTCTGAATCATCACAGTGATGCAGTCCACACTGCTAGACTCTGCGGCACAGCCAGCACTGTCTGGCTTTCTCGCCTCAGCGAGCGACCTTAGTGTAGTTTTCTGGTGCGTGGTGAACTGGTTAAGCCATAGAACACTCCTCTGTTTCCACCATTTAAAGCTTTCTGGGCTCTGTATGCATTTTGTATACTTTGCTGTCTCGGGCTGTTTTGCTCTACTGAAGTATCCAGACCTGGAAACCAGTACTGTTACAGATATGCTGTGATCTACTTGGATCCAAACCACAAAAGCTCAAACTCCAGTCTAATTGTAGGCTGCTGTGGTTCAGCAGAACTAATTCCCTGCTATCAAGGTCAGAGGGACATTCAGTGTGGCCTGACCTGTTCCTGAGACACAAAAATTTCTCTGCTCCTGTCCCTGGGGCCCAGCAGAGGGGCAAATCCATCCTCCCCCGAAGCTGAGCTGAGGCAGAAAGACAGAGCCCTAGGTCCTCACCAGCGAACACGAAGTCCCATAGTAACATCTTGTGGACCGAGGGTGACAAAACCAGTCAGTTTAAAGCCCAGAAATCGATTCCAAGTCAAAAGGAGTAAATGCAGCTCTGACATTTAGATATTGGTTCTCAAATTCATGAGCAAATCAATGTTGCCTTTTCTAAAGTAAGTTATAAATTCGTTAACAATTCTCTCAGGAAGCACTTTACAGTCTTGTTTACTACAAAATTAGAAAAACATTCTCTCTTTAGATTTTTAAATTATACATTTTATTTTATTTTATTTGCAGGACTGGGGATTGCACCCAGGGTCTTTAAAGTGAGGAACATCTCAGCATTGTTTAGATTTTTTTTTATTTAGACCCAAGGTCTTAATCCCAAGTTTCTTACTGAAGCTATTTTATCAAGGGACTGACTGAACAAGTTTATCAGGTCAGATATTTCTCAGCTAGGTATAGTGCTACCTTCCTGTAATCTCAGGGCTCTGGAAGGCTAAGGCAGGGGATGGCAAGTTCAAACCTAGCCTGGGCAAAGTAGTGAGACCCTGTCTCAAAATAAAAAAAACAAAAATGGCTGGGGATACAGTTCTGTGTAGGCCTGGATACCACAACTACAAAATCCCTAGTACCACAACTAAAAAAGGAGGGGCAGGAGCAGAAAGAGTGGGGGAAGGCGGGGTGGGGGAGAGAGGGAGGGAGAGAGGAATCTTTCCTTTCATGTTCAATGTTTGGAATGAGCAAGGAATTTTTGTGGATCATAGTAGCACTTGAATTTATGTCTATAGAAGCACATAAAATACATCTAGACTTTCACTACTGTAACTTTTGATTTTGTTTCATTGCAACTTTTGATTTTATTTCATCATTCTATGAAATTTACCTGCTCTTTAAACTCATTAGCTAAAGCAAAATATGATGTCTTGGTTTTTGGAGCTACATGTACTACCAAGACATACCTATTAAATAAGAAATGTCATCCTTTATAAAGATAGTATTAAGAATAAGAAATCACTAACATTTGCCATTGAATCTAAATTAGTTTTGGAATTAAGCTATATTAAAGAAATTTTAAAGCTATATAAGATGAAATTAAGTTGGAAAGAGTAAAAAAAAACACTGAACAATGAACAGTAAATAATTTCTTAATTTTATCTCCAGAAAAAAAAGTTTCCTAATAGGTAAAGACTATGAGAGGGGTTAACTATACACCCAATAAGAAACTCATGTACTCAGTGATAATCATATTTAGAAAAAACATCACTGAACCAGATTTATCAGAAATATCTGAGTTAATAGATCTGGTACCCTAATATATAGATGTGGTTTATAACCTATAGAGCAGTGTTATGAATTAGATGTAGATGCACCCCTACCCCCAAAGTCTCACAAACTCATAGGCGGGGTTCTTGGGAAGTAACTAGATTATGAGTGTGTGACACTGGATCAAGGGCATGTGACACTGGACCATAAGTGTGTCATACTGGATTAGCCCACTGCTGGGTTTCTAGCTGTGTGTGATGCTGGGAGGTGAATCCTGCTGGGAAGAGGCTAGTCGCTGTGGCGTGGCCTGGAAGGTGTGAAAACTGAGTAATTTGCTGTAGGTTCTACACCAGCTAATGGTAGAATCAGGATGTGAACTCCTGGGTTTATGATTTTAACCATTACCCTATAACTAGCTCTCCACCTAGCCAGCAAAGTATTCATAGAAGCAGTTGTGGGGTTATAAAGCATGATTCAGGCCACAGAATGGGCAGTATACAGGTCAGGGGAATTCGTAGGCTTCCAGTTATATAATTAGTATGGCAAAAATGAATAATTTTACAGTTTAGTTGTAGGTTAATAGTGTGACACACATTAATACAATTCAAGTTCCTATTACTGCCAGAAATAGGCCTAGATGTAGGACTAAGATGATCTGTTCTTTAACACGATGCTGGGTTTATTCAGAGCTCTTACGTTGTAGAACGCTAATCACTCCTGAAGTGCATTTTTTAAAGGAACGCATACATTATTTCAAACAATCCTGATATTCTAGCTGTAGAACTTTCCTTTTCAATCACAGCACCATAAACTACCTCACCTTTTTATGCTCTAACTCCTATCCCACAAGACACCAAGCATTCTTTGTGACTTGGTGCTGGGCCTGTTCTGCGCTACATCCTAAGTTGGAGAGCGATACATTAGAGGAGGTTTGCATCTTGCATGCACAAAAGCTCTATGGGAACACACACTTTCATTTTCACAATGTTTAACATCATTCACGGGAAATTACCGCCACTGACCTGAGATACAGATAAATCCGGAGGAGAAGAAAGCTTCGTTGTACGCAGACGAGTTGTGCGTCTGCGCGTAGGCGGCGTAGGCGGACAGGTGTGCGCAGGCGCAGTCCACGTAGTCCACGGCATCCCCCACCACGCGGCACAGCGGGCTGTCCGACCACCAGCTGCGGAGACACAGCAGTCACGGCTCCCGCCCCACCCACTCGCCAGCCACGCCCGCCACGCGGTCTCCCTGTGCAAGGGGTCGTCCTCTCCACGGGGCCACGGCAGCAAACCCACGGCCTAACCTGAAGTGAACCTACGCCCCTCTCGCTCCCGAGTCCCCCCGGGCCAGCTTAGCCATGGGACAGGCAGCACCCAGCCTCCCTCCTGTGTCCAGAAGTCCTTCCACTATGGACTGTGGGATTGACCTGTGAGCTGCTCGGGGATTCTTCCCCCATCTTTCGCGCATTTTGGAGCTACCTAATACGTGTTTTCCAGGACACTTGCAGGCCTCCATCTGTCAAACTGGCTCCTCCTGCATCCCTCAGGGGTGAGTGCTGAGCCCTCTCTGCCTTAGTGCATCTCCACCCGTTACCGTACTTCTTCTAAGGACATAAAACTTCCTAACCCACAGTGCAGATTTAAGCCTAAAGCATTCATTGCTTAGGTTTAGAGAGTACCCATGACTCATATTGGGTTACATCCTGATAAACCCATTGCACGTGGAAGACAGTATCAGTCAAAAATGCACTGAGCACACGGATCCTACTGAACATCGTAGCTGAGCCACATGGCACACGGTCGCCTCAGTCCTTTACCCCTCCACAGCATGGCTCAGGAGCCGCTGTGGCTCTGTGTGGCTGCACAGCCTCACAAGAGAGCACCCCTTCTGTGTTACTGATATGAGAAAAGATCAGAATTCAGACTCTGAGTATGGTTTCTACTGGACTTGTTCACTTTAGCACCATCCTACTGTAGAAACCCAGGGGTTGAACTGCCTAATTCAGAGTTTAAGATCTGCTATCAGGCATCAGGAATTGAAATCTGAAATGTTTTCTCACAAAGAAAGACTAACCAGAATCCTGACGCTTTAAAGGGCAAATGAAAGGCCCAGTAAGCTGTGAAGCCCACCTGGGAGCTCAGTTCGTGTGGGTGAAATTCAGAAGACCAGATTCTTGTGACTGGTATGGATGCTTGTCCCTCTGGATGAGTGACAGCGACTGCTCAGAAATGTGAGTCCTGAGGCCAAGGAGACTCAAAGAAAGGACTGCTCTCTTCTTACCATTCCCACACCTGGCTCCAGTCCCCGAGGGCGCTCCAACGCCTTTATGGATTAGAATCCCCAACCCTGCTGACCCTCCAATGCAGAGCATCATTTCCTGAATCGCCAGCCAGACGGAAGGAAACTCCTTTCCTACTCAACAAGTCAACAAGAACCTCACAAGTGATTCAGATTGAGCAGAGCTCATGCAAATACCCGGGAAAAGAGAAGCAATGAGAGAAGCACTGAGCCGCCCATGTATGTAAGTCACTAGGCTGCGTGTGCCGTGGTCACGAGGCCAGAGCATCCCCAGGATGGCACCATCTCCTTCACTGGGGGTTCATTCTCCAGCCTGCTGGCCCACCAGAAGCTGCCACCTCTGCAGAGGACAATGAGGAAGACAGAGTTTTAATCCTAAGGAATTATTAAAACGCACCTTTCAGTGGCCTGATTCCAAAGGAGACAGAGTGACGTCTGAGGAACAATTCTGGGCTCAGCGGCATAAATCCTGTAGAGAACTTCTTTGTTGTTAGCCAGGACTTGTGAGCACTGGCCTTTCACACTCAGAGATAGCACCTGTCATGTCAAAGGGAGCGGAAGATGTTATGCCAGTTTCCACGTGGTATCATCACTCAGCCTCCCACTCTAACTGAGCTTCGTTTTTCTAATAACTAGTCACTTGGTCCCTTCTGCTCTTAATAGTTATCTCTGTTATGAATGCATTGCCATCTGACTGGTTTCTGTTGTACACATTCTACCTCCACTTTACTTATTTTAAGATTTCCTCTTCACTTATTTGTTTTATATATATTTTGGAGCCACTTATATATATGTTTTCCAAGGTCCTTCACATATTTCCCTCCATAGATTATGGCTCATGTTACCATCTCTAGTAAAAGTCTTCAGCTGACAAAGTTCACTTTGAGCTATAATTAGCTGAATTCATCGAAAGTGATGAAAAAAAATTCATCATATTAGAGACAGCTGTATTTTTTTCATTTTTCTCATATATACAGACACATACATATTTTACTTAATAAAATATGAAAAATATTTCCAAATGAAATATTCTTAAATGATTCATACAGATGGATCTCTTTTCACAATGAATTAATATTCACAATATAAAGCACTTGCCAAAAAACTGATCAAACAAATACATTCTGAGTGTATCTACTAAAAAGTAAGACTCCAACCATGTAACATTCTCAATGATAGATTGATTACCTTACTTTTCAGGGCAGGAAGGTTGTTTCCAGTTACAAACCACTGCTCGCTGCTATACTCTGTAAACTGGACTAATTTACAGGTACTTTCTCCAGGCACTGTTTTTGCATCTGGAGCATCCAATAACCTTTCTGGAATTTGAATATAATCACCTTCCTTTCCTTCAAACTTGTGCCCATTGATTTGCTGGAGATCCCAGTGAAGAGCCAGGATTGACAAGTAGGGGCAATTGTCAAGGATGGTTTTGCTTCTGTAAGAGACATGCAAAGCGTCAGCTAACATGGCTTGTACTTTGGTCCACATCCGCTTATCTTGGTTAAAGTGTATTACACGGGGCCCTGTTCTTTAATAGCAACGACACCACCAACCCAGCAGCACCAGACCAAATCTGCTTTCAGGTCTTTTATGGTTAAACATTACAATTTCAATGTAATATCTGAATGTGCAAAAGTATTGAATCGTATTGATGAACTGAATAGAGTCCAGACTATAGCAAAGGTACAGAGTAGATCTCATTATTATTTTGTCTTTTGCTTCCTCTTGTCCCCCTCTTATACATGGACTCACTCTTTCTTTTAACTTCATGTGTCCTGTGATTTAAGAACTGACATTAGAAAAAAAAGAACTTTAGAAGTTTTATATATCCAAACAACTTTCAGTTACCCTGTCAGACTCCATAAAAGGCCCTGCAAATAGGGCAATGACTTAAATTATTATGTGTGTTTTCAAATGTAGTCAACAAAATTTCTCTAAATTTTCAGTGTGACTTAATAAACTGACAGCATTCACAGAGAATAATAAAATTTATAGTTTTATATAAGCATTTTAATCAGATGTGCCCCATTTAATAAATCAAATAATGGTCTGTGATTTGGGGTGGCATATACTTACTCTACAAAAATTGAGAGGAATTTTATTTTCAAGCCATGTTCTTTTTTACCAATGACTTCTACGTTCTCAAATAGGAACAAACCATTTTTAGCTTTATGCTACCATGTTCCAATTTATCTAATGACTGTCACCTATAAACCACTGTGTATTAAAAACCTGCCATCAGACTCCTACCAGGAAACACAGAGTCTAAGTTTCACCCACATTCTGAGAGCTGCCTCCACGGGGATTCAATGCCCAGCACCCTTGGGAGAAGCACAGTAACAGCACAGGAACCTCTCCTAAGGGTGGGACCAGTTTCCTACTGTTCCATTCAGAATCCATCCTTTAGCCATTAAATTGGAGTAAGCAACGTGACTTTTGAACTCTCAAGACATTTTGAAATGAGAGGAACGTATTCTTGACAGTGTACAGTTCCTCTTCCTGGTGTAGGGGTCATGTTTGTTTCAAGCAGTTACTTACAGTTTGTGCTCTTGCAGGAGAAGCTACTTACTTTTCAGCAGCAGAGCCACAGGGAACATCAGTCAGCAGAGAAAAGGCAAAATTCTCAGTCACATCCGCAAAGTGGCTGAACCCTCTGGTGTCCTTCCGCTTTGGGTTAACGAGAGCACAAAGGATCTCATAGAGAAGAGTTCGACTTTCAATACTGAAAGCTTGATTTCTTCCTTCCACAGTTATCTGGAAAAAAAGTCAAGAATGGAAATCTGTATGAGAAACGAAGCTTCATAAATTACATGCAGTGTATATATCCCATGTGTTCTTTATTAAGTTATTAATAGTAGCAAAATAAAGACGAATCTGTGAAGAATTTAGAGAAGCTGGTATTAAATTACATTTCAAATACAGACGCATGAATCACTTCAATTACAATAGTTAAATTGTAATTGATTAAAATTAATCACACTTTATATCTACTCCAAAGATTCTTTTTCTTTTGTCCAAAAGATAAAGGAATAAGTACCTCAAAAATATTTAATAATGGAAGAGAGATTCTTCTTAATTATCTGTTTTTCAATGGACAGAAGCTTCTACATATCACTAAATTTTCATAAAGAACTGAATCAGAAAATCTTTTCAGCAAAGAGTGCTCAAGACCTTTGACACAATGGCCTTCTAAGGTCCATCTGACCCTCCTACTTTAATGAGCTGGGTTATTTGTTGTTTGAGGAACAAGGAGACTAGGAAGGAGGTAAAATCGCCTTTGTGGTATTGGTTGGCAGAATAATGGGACCACATCTCTGCTGTCAGACTACGGGTGGGTGTGACGCTGGTCACTCACCGCCCCACTGCATTCTAATAGATCTGACAAGTCCTGTTAATCTTCAAACTCCAAAGTCATCACTTTTTCTAGCATTCCTACATTATGTCTCTTACCAACAAATACAACCACTCTTTCTGGCTTGCACATACCTTTACCAATAAACTTATAACTTTGAAACGACTTCTCTGCTTGTCCTACTGCACAAATTCCATGAGAAAGTAGTTCCACGTTTCCCATATTTTTTTTATAACTCTGTTATCTAGTATGGTTCTAAACTGATAGCAGAATTCATTTATAAGAATAGCCATCTCAGAGAAAGGGAGGAAGAATGGCGAATAATTTATAGGGGAAATATGATAAAAAGGACCAAAGAAAGATTTAATGATGCAAAAATTACAAATAAAGCCTGAGAACGGTCTATTAAACACTGAGACAAAAAAAAAAAAAAAACAACAATATGATGAATAGAAAATAAGTTCAAGAAAAATCTCCCAGAACTCACAGAAATTGTACCAGACAAGCAGGATAAATCCTAGGGCAACTCTCCAAGATATATAACAGAGCAGGTAGAAGAAAAGGAAAACAACAAAGCTCCTTAATAAACTAAAGAAATACATCTAAAAATGCAGACTACTTTACATCAGAGAAAAACAGGAAATGAGACAACATCAGATATATTTGGGTGATTTTTAAAATGTTATTCTACAGTTTAAAAAAATCGTAATAGAAATCAGATAGGAAAAAATTACTAGCAGAGATACACAAGTTCAGTTTGACATTGGACATTTCTAAAAATAAAATGCCAGAAGCCAGCAGAACAACATGAACAGAATTTTAAGAATTAAAAGTTATAATTCAAGAATTCCAGCACTATCCAAATTTATTCATGTTCAAGGAAAATATAAAGGCTTTTTGTTTTGTTTTTTACTAAAATACACAAAAACAAAATGCCATTTTTCTAAGACTTGGTTAATACAAATTATAGCCCCCAGGGCTTTATACTAACTTCGCTAATCCTCACACAGATCCTGGGAAGATGGACCTACTACTATTTTTGTTATTTCCAGAAAAGACAACAGGAGCAGAAGGAGGATAATTAACTTGTCCCAGGGCACACAGTTAGTGACCCAGTTGGCCCCAGGCTGCTCCTGACCTGGTCTGCAGGGATCACAACTTCCTCACCTAGCGATCCGAGCCCCACAGTGCAGGCGGATGCAGAGCACAGACAAGTCCTGCAAAATCACTGCAAGCACGAAATACAAACCCAGACAGTAAAATGTGGAGGGAAATCGAAATCGCTGCTAGTATCATTATAACATGTGCCACACATAAAAATAATTCTGATACAAAATACATAATATTAAAAGGTGTGTGATAAAAATAAGTAGCCTGGTTCTAAAAAGGTCATTTGATATAAATAACAACAAAGGAACACACACTATTACCAAAATTCGGTTATAAGCAAACAGAAGACCTGAACTGACTGTAGGAAAGATTTTATAAGCTACCAGGACAGAGAACAGAAATGGAGAAACTCAACTCTTACAAGTGTTCTGGAGCACAAAATTAGACCTTATGATTCATGTTTTATCAAGCTTTAATAATCAGGAGGCTGAATGCAATGAAAGTAAGAATTAGAATAGCAAACCCATCAGGATTTTCAAAGACTGATATTGTTATTTGGGCAAATGGCAGCTTTAAAAAAAAATGCTTATTGCACCAGACCTGGGAAAATCAGAGGATAGGATATTATGTCACACAAAGCTTTGCCTAAAGACACAGCTAATTTTATCTAGAAAATATCCACAGGGAATTATTTACAGCTGTCGACTTTAGTACATTATTTTTACCACTTCAACCTAAATAAGCAGCTACTTCTAGTGTATAGAATACTAAGATTTTTTTGAGATCTTAGTGAAAAGAACAGAAGAAGTTCTCTTTCAAAGAATTTAGAACCTGGGGAAAGATGAAATAAATATGAAGCCGTTTTACTGAAAATATAGTATCTCACAGAGCAAAATTCTACCCAGCATGGGGTAAGTCTAGCCAGCAGGGCACACAAGGCCCCTGGGGCACACGAGCCAAGTGGCCCCAGTAGCTGAGCATTGGTAACAGCGCATACAGGGGCCTTGGGCATGCTCGGAAAGCAGCAAAACTGACAGACAATGATGTGAGCAATCCGGCGCTTGGTGTCTAGAAGATTCACTGTCACTGCACTGCTGAGGTTGAGGTCAGCGTGCATATGAATCTCCTATGGTACATACGGACAAGGGCTGCATATAGCTAACTCGATTTGAATTTCAGATAAGCAAGTGATAACTTCTTGCTATACATAATAGGCTCTAACTAAGTAATTGTGATCTATTTTTGCTCAAAACTTATTTGTTGTTTAAAATTTAACTGGGCATTCTTTATTGCTGAATTCCACTACCTTCTCTCCATGCATTTATCTACATTTTCTGTGCTCGCTCCATTAGTCTGAGACAATGAAGTCTAAAATGTGGACAAAAATGTATATATGTGACCCAAAGTCATACATCACTTAGTAATGGGGACACATTCTGAGAAATGCAAGGCCATTTCATCCTGGTGTGAACGTCACAGAGTGCACTTATACAAATCTACACGGGGTAGCGTCTACATACTTTGGCTCTATAGTGTAATCTGTTGTTTCCAGGCTACAAACCTGAACAGAGCATCACTGCCGCATGGTGCAGTTACTGGTAACACAGCGGTGAGCATTTCTGTATAATATACCCCTAGAAAACACACATTAACAATACCAGGTGATAGTGATTTTTCAGCTCCACTGTAATCTTACAGGACCACCACTGCACATGACCATATGCCATGGATTCACCAGAATTTATTTACCCAGAGCCCCTTATAGGCCACAGTTGTTCCATCGTTTGTTATTAAGACCAGTAATGCCAAATGGATGTTCCCACTACACACATCTTTGCACAAATGCTCCCCGATCCATTTGCTATGCTTGAACACACAATAGCCATTAGGCACTGACAAGGAGCAAGCATTAATGGCTGTGACCTGGGGATTCTACAGCTATCCAAATTTTTATCTTTCTTCAGAGGAAATAAAAGTTTTTTTGTAAAGCTTACAAATAAAACAAAATCAGATTAGGTATTTAACAACTGTACTGAAATAAGAGTTGATTCTTGACTAACAATGGCTCCTTTATATAACTCACTGATTAAAAAAAAAAGCAGCAGAGTTTCCCTCGAATTTCCAGAAAACATTTGAAATAACATTCTCCATTTAACCTAGATGTGGTTGCCCTGTATACTTTCTGTCTTGTTCGCCAAAAGCAACTTGGTATTGGTCCCCAGCATTCTGTCATTAGAAATTAAAGCAGCGGTATTTCCTGGAATAAGTTCTTATCTCTAAACACGCTCAGTGAGGACTGGCAGGAGCTTCTCCTAGCTTCACACACGCTTGGCACAACTTTGCTTTCTCTATTTGCAATGTCTTTTTGTGGCCCTTCAAACATTGTATTGAAGAAATATAGGAAATGAGACAGCCAAAGTATTCTAAACCCTACTACAAATATTTTCAATATGTGGAGGTCATTGTGAAAGAACTGTAGAGTTCATAATTCGTATGTCCATACCCAAAACCTTTTTGTACTTGTATATACAGATATTTATAAGCAATGACTCCCTCTCCTTCTTTCTCTCCCTCCCTGTCTCCCTCCCTCTCTCCCTCTCTTCCTCTCTCCCTCCCTCTCCTCTCCTCCTCCTCCTTCTTCTTCTTCTTCTTCCTCTTTCTCCCTCTCTCTCTCCTCTCTCTCTCAGATAAAGTCTTATTGTAAATAGTTCAGGCTGTCCTTGAACTCATGCAACCCAGACTGGCCTCAATTTCATGGCAATCTTTCTGCGTCAGCCTCTGAAATGTTGGGGTTATAGGCATGTAGTACCAGACCCTGCAAGAAATGTCTTGATACAAAACCCCCCAAAATTCCTACAAATATTTCCGAAATAAATACTCACCTTTCCTTAATAAAAATTATTATTACTAATAACATGTTCTTTTTATTTACATCCTTAGATTCTTACATCTCTAGTCAATTCCCTCATTTGCAGAAGTATACATAAATAGGTTTATTAGAAAACCTGGGTAATTCAAGTCCATGCCAAACCAAACATCTGAGACTACCAGTCATTCCACAGTTTAACTTGCCTATGAAAGTTTCAGCATACAGGAGAAACAGAGCAAGGAAGACAAGTGCTCCTGGATCATGGCACTGGAAAGGAAAGGGCTATGCAGATGAGAATCTCCACCAACTCTTCTTTTCATGGATTCAAGGAGCAGGATCAACTGGCAGTGATAATCAGCCAGTTTCTGGAGAATCAGAAAGAACCTGTGGCTTCTAGCTCTTCTGTCTCTTTTCAGACTGTGGAGTATCCACCCTGCTGACCTATGTAACTCACCAATCCCAAAGTTTTAGACTCAGGTGTCCACCAGGCTCAGTCACCTCCCGACTAAAGCACAGTGCTGGAGTACTGTTCTGCTCATGTTCAGAAATGTAACCTTATCATCATTTTGTAGCAACTGACATTATAACAGAGTGAGGCCTCCGGCTTGGAATTTGAATTTTGCTGGCCGGAGCCGACACGCCCAAGGACTTCGTACCTTTTCAATCAAATGCATCGCCACGCTGAGCTGCTCCTCTGTGCTCTCCGCAGCCACTTTAACACGGATGCCATGAAGCACCCGCCTGAGTGTGTCTTCGTCCAAGGGCTGCTGCAGCTCATCCTCCAGCTCCCAAAGGGCCTGTGAGGCTGCGTCAGAGACAAGAGTGACATTGGCGGTCCCATATGCTTCGTGGATTCTGGCACCACCTTTCGCATTAAAAAGCACAATCTGAAAGCGCTTAGGGAAGGAGCTGGAAGACCTGGTCTCTGGCATTAGGTTGACATCCAACACAGCGTTTCTCTGGCCAGGTTCAAAAAGCAACAGGCCTTCAGTTCTCTCAAAATCCTTCCCAGGAACAGCTGGAGATAGGAGAGTCCGGCCAATCATTTCAGCACGCCCCAACTCCTGCAAATCAAACAGTAATACGGAAGTGAAACTCCAGTATCTCTGATCTTGCTGTAAACCAACTCTTATTTCTTAAACAAATTCTACTCTGTTAAGAGAACGAAGGTTGGTAGTAACAGTACTACCGGAACAGAAAAAGTATGAAAATTTTTTCTAATGTTCTTTAATAAGTTAGAGAGCTAAATACACATCGCACAAAAACAAGGTAGGAGAATCTACTTTAAGGTAGATACCTTAGAGTGAGAGCAGGGAGGAAGAAAACCAGAAAAGAAATGTCAGCATGACCCCGCAGAAATTGAGAAGTACATGTATGGTGTACATTTTCATCCTTGACTTCTTTCTGCTTTCTTTCAGAACTCCAATGACTTTCCTTTCCATCAACATTACTGAGACACATTAGAGCTTTTGTCATAATTGCTGATGATCTGTTCAATGTCTTGATTAATTTTCTTTGGGCTATTTAGATGGGACAGTTCTATTACTCTTTGTGCAAGGTCACTAATTCCTCTGTCCTTTTCATTCTGCTGTTGAGCTTTTTCAGTTTATTTCAGTTATTGTATTTTTCAGCTTTAAAATTGCCATCTGCATTTTTTTATGTCTTATTTGCAGGGGCTATTTCTTGGCTGAGCCTTTTTATTGTTCTCATTTATTCCAAGAATGCCTTTAATTGCTCACTGAAGCATTTTATGATGGTTGCATTAAAATTGTGTCAGATACTTCTCATATTTCTGGGTTTTTTTATTGCTGCCATCTATTGGTTTTTATTTTTTATAGTATTTCAGATCTTTTTTGCTCTTAGTGTGATTAGCTGAAACCTGGGTGTTGTGTGTATTATTTTCTGAGACCCTGTATATTTTTTAGGTCCTCAGTTTTAGCTGATTTCTTCCAACACTGTTCTGGCAGGGAAAGGAAAGCTGTTAGTTTATTATTGATAGGTGGAGGTAGTGCTCTAGTTTTCCCATTTGGCTTCTAGGGAGAGGAAAAGAACTCATTAGTGCTAGGTGGGGTGGGAGTCTGCTCCCAAGCTAGGCTCCCACTGTCACCTCCCTGGCTAGAAAGGTGTGAGTGCCTTTCTGATGCCTCGCCAGTGGTCTCTGCCACACTGAGGCTAGAGGTCTTTTTACTACTAGGTGGCAGAGAAAGCCCTAACACTCTGCTTGGTCCCTCGGATACAATGCTGGCAGAAAGGTCAAGAGCTCCAGCAAAGGCAGAAATCTAGGTGCCCTAGTCCCTTTTTGCTGGTACTGGTAGAGTTGGGGCCAGTTGTCTTCTGGGAATATTTAGCTAGAGTATAAAAAACTTTTAAATGATTTTCTTTCTGTGTAGACTGCCACTGTTCTGTTTCTTTGATTAGAGAGAGCAAACTTTTTGAGAGGCTTTTTAAAATATCCTTTCCCAGTAGTGTTTCTGTATGTAGATTCCTTCAGATCAAAATCTGGGATATGAGGCAAAAAGAAAATCCTATTTATGTCCCACTGTATTACTCCTTGGGTCCCCAGGTTCCTAGTCAATCTGCTTTCTCCTTTCCAGCTTTCAAAGTCTTTTGTTATTGGTATTATATATGTGTAGATCCTAGTTACATCTTTTGTTACTGAGACAAAGTACCCAAAACTCAAAGTTAAAGGCTCCCAGTTTGTGGAGGTTTCAGTCCGAAATCAGCTGGCTCCAAGGCAGGGTGGCACATGGCAGAGGGGCAACCATTCATGGCAGCAGAAGACAGCAAAAGCAACAATGAGGAGGGGGACTAGCCTCTTTCTGCCCCTTATATTATATGCAAGCCATCTGTCAGAGGATGAGTGCTGCACTCATACTTTTAATCCCAGCACCATTAATCCCAATATCTAGATTCAGCTACTTCCAAACAAACTCTATGACTGCATGAGGCTTTGGGGGGACATCTAGACACAAACCATCACAGTATATATAATGTCCAAGGTCTTTAGTTTGTACTTGGTAGGGAAAAGTACATCTATTCCATCTTTCCAGAAATAGAAGTTTTCTATTTAAAGTAAACTTTTCATTTTCCATTTTTCACTTCTATTTGTTTGTTAACATGTTATTAATATTATGGCACTGCCAAAAGAACTCTACTAAGTCTAAAACTGAAAATCAACATTGTACTAGAATTAATGGAGTATAAAGAGACAGAGACAGATTATGAGGAATAACTTCATGTAGTTGAAGAGGCTGAGGAGTTCTAAAATCTTCAGGGTGATTTGGTAAGTTGAAGACAAAAAGAAAGTTGATGGCTTAGTTACAGCTCAAACCTGAAGGGTCTGAGAACCTAAGAAGGCCAGTGGTTATAGTTACAACTCTAAGGGCAACAGACTTGAGACTGAGGAAAATCCATTCTTGCATGGAGTCTGAAGAAAAAGCCAATGTTCCAGTCCAAAAGCTACCCGGCAGGAAGTACTCTATTTTTCTTGAGAGACAGTCAGCCTCTTTACTGCACTCAGGTCTTCAACCAATGAGACTAACACACATTAAAAGTGCTATTGGACTGGACCATCACTTGGACTGCTAATTTAAACATGAATCTTATCTAAAATGCCCTCACAGAAACACATGAATAATGTTTAGCATGTAAATACATGAGTACCCTGTGGGCCAGTCAAACTGATACATAAAATTAAAGATCATGGTAGAGAATCTAGAAATTCATTAAATAGATCATCCCAAGAATAAGAGTCCTTTATAGTTACATGATAGGGGTAACATGAGTTTTGCAAAGCATGATAAATCTAGGAAAAAAGTAAGATTGAAAATGACAGAGGTATTAGAAATGTCTTTTTTTTTTTTTGGCCAATTTCAATTCCCTCATCTGAGTGGATGAGGTATTTATAAACTTGCCTCAACCCTCTACATCTGTTCATCTCCAGTACCCTCCCTCCACTCTAAACAGTGGTGAACACACCATGATACACATCTCCCAGGAGGACAAGAAGAATCAAACATATGTCTTTTCTCTTTTCTTTCCCTATCTTTAACATCCCTGACAAAAACCACTAAAACTCCTGCACTAGGCATCAAACACATCTCTGTGTTCATACCACTTCCAAGCTCTGGAAAATGGAGCTTATCTTCGGGTCTCATACAATTGAGAATTTTTTCTTCTTGATAGCTGAGCTGTAGATGGTCACAGAAATAAGTCTGCCTGCCTGCAGGGTTCCAGGAGTGCTCCAGACCCACCTCCCACTCCGGACCGCAACACTCTAGTCACACACCTGGGTGGCAGCTGGCACACGGAAGGGCCCGCTCGCTTGAGTCACCCTTTAAAGTGACTCAGCTGAGCACATACTGCATGGAGATTTCAGGGACACAACTAGACACATGCCACACTGATTACTTTTTTCTTTTTGATGCTGGGAGTTGAACCCAGGACCTTGGACACGTTAGGTAAGCACTCTGCCCCAGAGCCACGGAGCCGTATCTCTAAACCCCTACCCAGTAATTTTAATAGAACTTTATAATCCTGAGGTCTAAAATCATCCGGTTTTAGAATCCTGAAATAGAGTAGATGACATCACTCTTCAGAATGGTTTTCAGACTGTGGGTTTCCTGGAGCTGCAGGAGTTGGGGAATGGGTACTACATTAGGAAACGTATCATCATCACAGCCATGCCTCGAGGTCAGCAGATACACGTTTTTATTTCATGATCTGAGACTTTTGCTGCTGAGACCAAGTGAAAATTAGTGCCAGAAAGGCAGACGGCATTGTTGGGGCCACAAATTCCGGCCACTTAGGTGCTGGGCAGGGCTGCTGCTGCAGGCCCCTAGCTCCTGCTGGCTTCCTGTCCTTCACCTGAAACTCACTCGTGGGGTGTGCGTGAAAACGGGGCTGCCCATGCAGATAGGCTTGAAGAACCCTAAACATACCCAATGTTAGCCGTCACATTGTCAAACAGCTCAAACATAAGCCATTTTGCTTCTGGCCTTAAGGTAGTTACATCCTGAAGACATTTTAACCCGCTGGAGAGTTAAAGGATTTGTGTAAGATACTCTGTACCATATAATCAATCCTGTCACAAGAGGAAAATAAAATCTAAAAGTTTATCATTTTAAAATATGATCTGTGGCTGATGAGAACAAAGCAACCTGCCGCAAGCCTAGAGTTTAAGGTAAGAAATGAGATGAGGGCTGCTGTGGTATCCTCGGAAGCCAGTGCACCGATTACTTGGCTTCACTGCACCTGCTACAGATGAAGAAAAAAGCTGAAGTCACTCACCTGGGTGCTGAAGTTCACAGACACCGTCAGTCTGGTCCCAGCATCCCTGGCCACCTGCAGGCTGAGCAGCGTGGCTTTCTTATGAGCCACTGCCAGCCGGGAACCCACCGCGAAGTAGACGAGGCTCTGAGCTCCGTGGCCCTGCGAGACTTTAATCCGTGCAAATCTGGCGCTGCTGTTGATCGCGGCTCCAGCAGTGACCCCAGAGAGCTCCACAAAGAAATAATGCATTTCAACTGGGGCCACCTGACAATGAGAAAAGGAGACACGCACAGCTGACAGCACTGCACTTCTAATCTGAGGTAGTTCTAAAATTAAGAAATGATATAACTTATGTAACTATGTATAATGATAGAAATCAACAGATTCTGCTTCATGACAAGAATTAAATGCTTATGAGATTTATTTTTTGGTCTTGAAAAGTGCACTTATTGTAGGTACCTCTAGATCAGTGTCCAGAAATAACATTTGTACATGTGTGTGTATATATATATATATATATATTTTTTTTTTTTTTGAGGTTTCCATCTGTAATCAGCTGGCTCCAAGGCAGGGTGGTGTGGCACAGAGGCAACAGTTCATGGCTGCAGAAGCCAGCACAAGCAGCAAGAGCAAAGAGGGAGAAGCACCCATCTATATATTTAATAAGCAAAGAATAAATAAAATACGGCATAAAACAGAAGACTATAAAGCAGTTTAAAAGAATAAAAGAAATGGACTATTTCAGTGTTTTCAACATAAGGGGATCTTAAAACATGAATGAGGGAAAATATCAAGTTTCATAGTGATATACATAGCACAATACCAGAAGTATAAAATTACATAGAGTTTGCTACATATTCCAGTAGACATTTATGTGAAGATTAAAAACAGAACAAAACATCACAAATGACAGCTGCTTTCTCAGGTAAAGGCTGGGCAGGACATGTAGCTGAACTGCCCTGGAGACAAGCAAAAAAAAAAAAGTTTAAGTTTGTTTATATTTTCTTTTTATAACACGTATTTTTAGAGGTCTAAATAAATATGACCAAATATTGGTAAGAGTTAATTCTGTAATCCCGACACATTTCAAGCTCTCACAAAACTCAGTACCAAATACATTTAAATTTATCTGCTGGTTGTAGTTTCCTCATGTTCCACAGAAGTCTGAAATACTGTATTTTCTAAAGCCAGAGCTCTGTTTCCTAACATGTCACCAATCCCCGGATTCCAGCAGTGATGGACTCTTAACCATCTGACAAGTCCCCATGGTGTTGAGCCCTGGCTCACCCCAGGGAAGCTGAGCGGATGTGCGTTCAGCTGCATCTGTCACTAACATGACACATCGTTTTCATCTGTCTGTACAGGCCTCATCCATCATTTGTCTTTTGATCTTTTTAATAATTATTATGTCATGAAATACAATAAATCCTTCAGTGATATCCAAGAATAAGTCAAATCTAAGTTATAAAATAAACACTTTACTCTCATTTTGCTGGCGTTAGAACTGTGCTTAGCTTCTCTTGGGCACATACCCGTTTTCATTTTGCTGGTCAGCCATCAGTAAATACGGAGTAACTGTACTCTCTCTACTTTCGAGAAGCTAAACTTGGCACATACAAAAAACTAAAGCACTGAGAAAGTATGAGTAACTATATTCAAGAGCTATTATTCCTTAATGGCCAAGTGAGCTTGAATTCACAATAGCTTCTTTTGACTAAAGAGTTCAGCGTATTATATTCCAATAGAGACTCCTGTCTTCATTTTCCAGTAAAATACTCCTTTTCATTGTGATGGTGATTAGGATGCTACTTACAATGACTTACAGTCAAAAGAATATTTTATAATCTAAGTAAAGAACCATCCAAAATTAGGTGCTTACAGCTGGGCGCCCACACATAATTAGGCTACAGACAAATGGTCCCTTCCAGTCAAACAAAGACATTCTACAAAACCATATTCCTGCAGTGTAGGAGGAACCCAGAGCCATGGATCGTATCTGAGCCCGAACTCCTAAACATAACTGGAGATCCCACAAGATCCATCCCAGCTGGTTCCTTCCCCCCTGAGGTCAGATGTGTTCCACAGCAACCTTTTGACCCAACTAGTAGAAAACGCTATTTCCTGGGCTCAGAATTGCTCAGAAACCAAAACCAAAGTCATAAGCAGTATCTTACCTAAATGTTTCTAAAATTATCTGCAACCAATGTTTCAACACTATGTTTAAACAGATTTTGTCAGTGAAGTGCATGTTTCTTAATTACTACCTCATCCCAGGGGTGGGGAACCCATGGCACCTGTCTGGGTCACTGAAAGCTCTTAAAAGTAGGCCATCACTGCTTTATACATTTTGCTAATATAAAACCATAAGATAAATCATCATGGAGAGGGCAAATGGACTAAAATTCGAGAGGCGACATTTCATCTTGGCCCATTAATTGATTAGGTAAGCAATTCAAATTCTGAGCTAGAAAAGGCAAGTACGTACTGACTGACTGGAGACAGGGTTACTGGATAAGGTAGACCCAAGTGACTGAGGCCTGAGGGCCAGGAGACACCACACTACCCGACGGTGTAATTTTGAGTCCTCTGCAGTATCCAAGGTCCCCTAGCACTGGTGCTGATACAGCTGAGACCGAGTCCCTGGAGAGCCTCAGCTCCTGTGAAGTCCTGTTCCTGGCCAACAATTGCACTGATGAGCTCTTCTTCCGGATCTCATTTCATCTGCCTGATGGCTGTCTCACAAAATAACTGATCCAGTCTCACCCAGCTCATTAGTGGGAAACGTAAGATTTGAACCAAAGGGTTCTAGCACCAAGGCCCAAATACCTAAGCACCATAAAGATGCCCAGAACAACTGGAAACTTTCTTTGACCAAAAATGAAGATGGCTCTTTAGTCTAAATCCTAGAATAGTTGTGTTGCTGTGCTAGGATGGTGGCATAATCTCCAGGCCTGTTACCAAAGCACACGGCTGTAGAACCTCCTGTGTTTATATTGCGAGGTGTTTGTTTACAGGACACAAGAATGTGAACCGGATGAATAATACTTAGTATAAAGTGTAAGATATTTCCAATGTACAGTAGGAACTTTTAGTACTTATGGCGTTTTTAAAAATTTTATTCCACAAGAACACAATCTGCCTCTTTCTTCCCTCTTTCATGATTTCCTCTTACTGAAACAAGAATGTGTGTTAACCTTGCCCATGTGTTGCCTTTTCAGAGCTGGGAAGACAATGAGGGCAAAAATACCTTAAACGTGAGCTTCTTGGGATGCAGGGGAAAACTCAACTTTATGATTCTGAGTATTTTACTGGAAAGGAAAATACGAAGCATCACAGAACTCTTCTACTTACCTGAAGCAAATCAGATATGAGTTGAGTAGCTTTTCTCTAGTTAGGAAGAAGGATCTATCCAGTGAGCATCCCACAAGTCACCTACTGCATTGTGTTCCCCCTGAGCTGGGGTGTCTTTAATGCGGATTCTCTTTAGGGATCTGCAAGGACAGGGAGCTCACAGGGAGCAGGCTCCTCCCAATCCCACTCTGCTGCAGTCTTCCAGCTTGTCTGAGACCAGGCTGCTTGACGACCACTGCCCCGCTCCATCCTCCTACCCCTGGGGTAAGGGCCCTTCAAACTGCCTTTCAGCACAATGGCTCCATCCCCAGAATCTTCCCACCTCGGCTGCTGTCACCACCAACATATTTCTACCCCGTGGAAGTTATTTTCATCTTTTAAAACAAATGCCTCACATTTTGTAAGAATCAAGTCAGCAAAAGACTGATAATGACATTTGTCCCAAAACACAGGTATGAACTGATTTTGATATCAAAAGCCTTTTCTTAAAATTATAAGGCTCACATCTATGATGTGGACAGAAGCTTTACATCTTTAAAGCTTAATTCTGGGATTCTGATTTACTGAAAATCCCTTTTGAGAGAAAACACATGATGACTTTGTAGTAATTCATGTATGCAGTGTATTATTTATGGAGGAACCCAAGTATGAATAAGGACATGTTCTTATTTCCACGTAGGCCAGAGTAAACAACCAAGATTAAATATGTATTAAGGGACGTGACATCATATCACTGATAACTTCCATAGTAAAGTTAATACCTTGGAAATTTAGAGAAGAATTCTAACTGGTGGTTTTACTGGAGGCATTATGGAGCAAGTGATATTTTAATTAATGACAAAGGGAGAACTACAGTTGGGAAATAAGGGGTTGGTGATTGAGGAAGGCATAAAAATATTTGCAAGGATTGCGATGGGTAAAACTGAAGTGTTTTCATGTAGAGTAATATGGTTAGATGGTTTGAATACTGAAACTTCAGTTTCTCATTGTCAAAGTGATTGAAAGTGAAAATTTCACTTACGATAGAATACTTAGAAAAAAATCAGTGGGAGGAATCCAAGAACATTTTCTAGCTCTAACATTACTAACATGTTCAAGTAGCAGCACGTTTGCCCAGTATCCACTGTCGTGTACCTTCAGTGCACAAAGCTCAAATCTTTAAAATAATTTTTGCTCAAAGAAATCAATTGGGCAACAGCTTGAGGGATAGCTTAGTTAGGAGATATCAAGGTGACTCTGCAAACCCAACCTGCCTCCAGAGAACTGACAAGTAGCACTGAAAAGACAAAGGATCACTCTACTGAACTTCCGGGGACTGTGAGATGATTACTTGTGCACCATTTGGTAAGTAATCGAAATTGCTTAAGCGGGATCTGCAATGATGCTGAAAGGAGAAAAGTTCTTGCATTATAACAAGGGAGATCTACAATCACCAAGGGAGAGCTACAGTTGGGAAATAAGGGGTTGGCTGTCAGCACTCCGGTCGCTGGGGCGATCACGGAGACCAGTGAGAGGGACCAGCTAGGGCAGGGGCTGGCGGCCAACGTGGGCAATCTCACCCTCGTCCACAGAGGGCGCAGAGGGGAGAGGATGGCCCTGGATGTGGCTCTCAGTTTGTGCAGCACATAGAGCCACTTTGGATGCTGTCACACATCTGGGGGCTCAGACCTGGACTCATAGCAATGAAATCAGAATCTCTGAGAGTGGACCTGGTGTGAAATGTCAGAGTGCAGGGGAGGGGGGTGTCCCTAAATGGGACTGCATTTGAGGACTGGTTATCGGGGGACTCGGTGTGAGGGTTGCAGGGCATGGGTTGCCCACCCCACCTCACACCCCTAGATGCCCTGCTGGGGTGTCTGCAGGAGGAGCTGAAGGGCCTGGGGAGTTCTGCCTGTTCCTCCACCCAAACCATTGCTCCTCAGGATGAAGAAGCCTCAGACCCTGATTTTTCATGTACTTTATCAGGTAAACTAAATTTGCAATGTGTAAGTTGATTTTTATTTTGAGACCATCTTCACTATGTAGTCTAGGGTGGCCTTGAACTTGGGATCTTCCTGCTTCAGCCTCCAGAGAGTTGAAATTACCAGCATGCACTAGCACACCTGACCTGATGATGTGAGAATACACTGCCCACAAGAGAAGGGGACTGCATGTTTTCTGTAGGGTCATTGCTATATTTTTTGTAATTATCCCAAAAAACCCTGACTTGGGAGGCCAGGTGGGGGTTTCCGCCAGACCACGCCCCGACCCAGCTGTCCTGATTGGAAGCATCAAGCCTACTGCTGCCCCTATTTGTCAAAGCCTGTACCTTGATTCTTTTAAGACTAAAGCACAATACTGTAAAGTATGTAAAACACATGAATTTCAAGCTTATTTTTAGTTTTTGTGGTGCTGGGGATGAACCTAGCGCCTCTAGGTAGTTCAGGCTGATCTTGAACTCTTGGTGATCCTCCTGCCTCAGTCTCTGGAGTGGTGGGGTTACAGGTGTGCACCACCACACCCCACTCTAATTTTTGCTTTTGAAAACACAGTATTATAGTATGATATTATGGAACTGATCAATAAATGATTGAGAAACTTCATGAGAAGGGGTCACTGGCACTGTGCCTTTGGAGGTGCACCTCCATCCTGGGCCCTCCCTTCTCTCTCTGCTTCCTGCTGCTGTGAGGTGAGCAGCTGTCCTCACCAGTGCCCCTGTGTCATGATGCTTCTGTCTGGAACCAGCTAGCCATGGACTGAACCACCTCGACTGTGAGTCAATTTGAACCCCAATTTTGTTAAGTTGTAAACATTGTATACTGTGTTCAAGTGACCAAAAAGCTGATGAATATGTGCCACAAGAGAAGTCATAAAATGGACCCGAGTCGGGTGACAGGCACTTCTCATTTGAAACAGCTTGGGACAAGAGCTAGACTCCAACAAAGATCAAAGTCACACCCAAGGGCATATGACCTTGGGTGACTACAGACAAATATTCCTGCTCTTTTGTAAACAGTAAAATTATTAAAATCCCAATAAAGCATGAAAATATGTATTAATAAGTCCTAGAAAAGATGAATATAACTATTATAGAAACTTTCAAAAGGTGAAAAAGCAAGTAGAAAAATGTGAAAAAATAAAACCAAACCTACAGGATTGTTACTGGAAAGGAGGCTTAGGTATGGTCACATTTGAAGCAAGTGTATTTGCAGGGATCTTCTGTGGAGCTTGGAGCATACAAGCATGTCCAAGACATCATCACACTCTTGAACTTCCACAATCGGATGGCTAGTTTTTATGTTAAATGGCAAGAAACAGATAAGACAAAGGAGCCTGAGATTGGGAACCACAAAGACTCCTGACGTAATAATACGTTCTAAGTCAGACGCTGTAGTGCGGCCGATAGACGTCACGACGATATTAACCACACAGCAACTCCACAGGACCAGCGGGGCGGTTTCCACACAGCAGCTTCCCAACAACTCACCCTAAAGGGCACCATCCGGACGCCACGCACGGCACCTGGACCTGCTCACCTTCTCGGGGTTGAGCTCCAGGCTAATGTAGCACTGTGTCTGCCCTGCTGCACACGTCGTGGTCCCCGAGACAGACAGAATCTCTTCCTCCAGGTTCACCCCTTCCTTCTGGAGAACGACGGCTGATGCGTTCAGCGTGGCTCGCCAGTGGACCTGGACGTCTTCAAAGGCCCTAGGACAGAGCAAACCCACGTGAATGCATTGAGGGAGTGTGACATGGAGAGTCAAACGGAATGGGTCATCACTGCCCAACTGCCACCGACAGTGCTGCAAGTGATCAGCTCTCCCCGTGCCCAGGAGGACTAAGGCTCAGTGTGCATGCGGTGCTCTCTGACTCCACTCTATTCCGTAATGAACACGCATCAGGGGAAACACTGTGTCAGGAATGGGAAAGCAAATACTATTTCTTTGCCCTTGATACACCAGAAATGTGGAAACAAAAATCAGAGAGAAGCCTTGACTTCAAGAAAATGTTTCTCACTTGTCTTTTAACATGATTTTCTCTGAAGGAAGAGCATTATGGCTACAGCATGGTTGTTATTGTAAAAATAAGGTGCAAATGATGAGGTACATTTTCACAGAACATTTACAACCTGAAGAGAAAATGTAATGAGTTTGCACATGCATATGTGCATGCTGAGTAGATGCCCATGGTGAGTGTGCCAACGTGCCTATGTAGTTCATCTGGAAGTAAAGTTTTGTACCCCAAGTGTGGGTCATAGATTAACTTAAACTAGTTTACTAGGCCAAATGATTGTTTGTTCTGGAGGAAGTCACACAAATGCACTGTGTTTAAGGAAGTGAGTGTAGGACCTCAGTGTCAGTGGAAGGCTGTTGGGACAACACAAGATACGTCTGAAGGAGCAGTAACCCTAAAGGCCAGGCATAGCCGGAGACGGTCCCTGGGATGGTTAAACAGTGAGGTTCCCGCCTACCTGAACTTTACCCCCCACTTCCTGCTTCTGTGTTTTGTAAAGAGAAAACTAATAAACAGCCAGAAAACTATGATCGAGGCTTCAGTCCTAGAGACCGTGGCCCCGATCCCGTTTCTCTCTCTCTGCCGTGCTGCTTTCAGGACCTGTCACCTCACAGAAACCAACACCCAAGTCTCCCTCAGAGTATAATGGTTATGTACTTGGAGTCATCAGAGAATACTAGTATGTTAAAGACAAAACCTACAGTGATACACGCATATCCGTGTTTATAGCAGCAAAATGTATGACAGCTCCACCTGGGAAACGGCTTCTCTGTCCATCAACAGATGAAGGACAGAGGAAACGTGGTGTGAGCACTGCCTGCCACAGAGAGATGAGCTGGAAGCATTCGCAGGTAAATGGGTGCACCTCGAGACCACAGTAGTGAGCAAAACAGACACACAAGCTTAGCTATCACATGCCTTCTTCATAGGAAGAAATGAACATTAAACAAAGTGCAAGGTAAAGGACAGAGAATAGGAAGAGTAATCTTTTCCACATGGATGGGAGAACAAGAGACGATGTGGGGGGGTGATGGAAAGGGGGATTTTTAAACAGGAACTAGAGGGGAAAAAGGATGAAACTAGAATTTCTACAAATGGGAAGGAGACCAAGAGTTGGAAGGAACAGGGAGGAAGGACTAAAGGTAGAAAACCAAAAAAAAAAAAAGAAAAACATTAGTCAAGATGTATTATATCCATGTACCAACTCCCCATAATTGTAATTATTAGGTACTGCAAATGTGCGCTAAACAAAGGCATACTAAATCTGATGATGTGAGGACTTAAAACAATCTGACCTCTGCACCACATCTTCTGGGGCAGAAGTCATTCCAGGCAGTGCTGGTTATGACCCAGAGCCAGCGTGTTAAATCCCAGACCAAGGACCAGAGCAGCTGGGGAACCCAGCACAGCAGCTCCTGCCCTGCTTCCCGGCAGTGTCACTCAGCCGCGTGACTGCACGCACCCTAATGCCACACTGCAGGAGAGCCAGGGTGCCCGCTGCACACATGCATGCACGCACACACACGCACGCACGCACACCTGTTCGGCTGCCTTGTGACGACCAGGCGCAGTCTTCTCTCCTCAGTTCCTGCCCCCAGCTCCATCTCCCCCTGGGAGTCCTCGCTGAACCCCACGATGCCGTTGTGCAGGTCGCTTCCTGAAAAGCAGAGTGGAGGTGGTCACATGAGCAGGGTGAGACCCAGCAAGGCCCAACGATCTTGCCATCCCAGAGAGTATTAAACCAGACACTTGCCGAGGACAGGTGGGAAGTACAACTGTAAAGAGCTTTACACAGAATAGATTTAAAAACAGGCGACACCACGGCAGACCACTGTACGGAGCAGACCAGGAGAAAGGAGGCATCGCACCCTAATCCTGCCTGACACTGGGCACACACGCACACCCCCTGCTGATGGCACCGCACACCACACACGAACTCACCTGTGCTCACCTGGTGGAAGCCCCGCCCCACCCCCACCCAGTCCCAGCTGAATCCCAGCATCACAGCAGCTGTTTTACTGACTGCTGTGTCCGAGGCACCAAGAACAGTGCCTGGCATAAGGTAAGCATTTGTGAAATACCTGATGAACAAGTGAATTTGATTTAATTGATTTATCTTCCTGCAAATGGATTAAAAGCACAAGGCCACGTAGGTTGCACATTAGTTCTTTGCCCCAGAACAAAGCAGAACTATTGAAGTCCCCAGCATTTCCGGGGTGAGAAACTCCTGAGTGACACTGTGGCTACAAGAACCATCACACCAGAAAAGTGTTTAGACTGGGAAGGGCCTGGGGTCCCCACCGCACTGAAAAGTCACCACATGACTGGCCAGCACCTGCGTGCTCCCAGGACCTGCAGACATTTCCACAGGCAGTTCTAGCCCTGTTTTAGCTTCCGGTGGCCTGGGTTTGCAAAACGATCTTAAAAGCAAGACCCTAAAGCAATTACCTTTTTAAAAACACAGATGCCCACTGCCCAGAGGCCTGAGGTTCCCGAGAGAGAGAACATCTGAAGGTAGAGATTTAATTAAGTTAAGGAAACAGAAGGTCCAGTAAGGGAGAGCCAGCACCCAGCAGCCCCTGGCCTGCTCCCCAGCTCTGAAGTGTAAGCAGATGCAGAGCCTTGTGCCAGGGACATGCCCGGGATGGGCCACCTCTGCCTGGCACCTCTGCCAATGCACATTCTGGCCGAGCCAGGGTGCCAGGCCTCATCGCCATCTAGTGCCAGACCATGATGGCAACTACTCAGGCACCAAATGTTCCCTTGTCATCGTGAGTGGAGATTTGTTCTCTGTGTGTGGATTACGCGCTTCTCACATGCAGAAATTTCCTTCGATTGTCCAGACCGGTAGCACCTGTCCTGGCCTAATGGCATGGATTCTTCCCTTGCCACATCTGCGGTGCTAAATGAATCAAATTTCTAGTAGGATCATCCCAGGCTTCTAACATGTCAGTGATCTAAACCAAACCAAACCAAACCACTTCCTCCCTGATTTACTTTAAAAATTGTCCTAACATCTAGATGTCAAAAGATTTCTATGAAGAGTTGAGTTAAGAAAAAATCAGCAGCTTAACAGTGTAGTTAAAACAGGAATATTATTAACAAAAGATCCAGGGAGGAGAAAGACAAGGGGAGGAACACAGGCAGCCACCTGAGGACCACAGATACATGACCGAGCGGCAGGGCCTGTAGGTGGCATCAGGGATGGTCCACGTGTCGGAGGGTGGAGCATGGCAAGGAGTCGGTCATCTCCCAGATATCTGTGCGACCAGTGCACCCTCTGGAAGGCACATGTTAACCAGCTAGCGAGGTTCTTCTTTCACCATGCCCATCTACCACCAGCCTGGGGCTTTCTGCTCAAAGCTCGAATGCGGAGAAGTGCTGAAAGCCATGCAGCCTAATGGGGTGGGAAGCCCTTCCATGCCATCCGAGCTGCCATGGAGCCCTGGGCCACCTCTCCCATGACCTCTCTCTTACCCACTAACTAATGGGGTGCTGCCTAGGGCAGCAAGGAGGCCCCAGAAACCACTGGAATGGTCTGAACTATGACACACTCATTGCTGAGTATGTGCCCAGTTGGCCCTGGAGGTATTTGAATCATTTTACTAAAATATCTACATGACTAAATGGGGAGGAGGGTGCTGACTGCCAAACTAACTTTAATAACAATATGCAGATGACATTAAGCCAACGTGAATCAAAATCAGTACGTAACTTGTACAGTTGAATTCAGATTTATAGCACTCTAAATTGCATGAATAGGTATAAATGATATTCATTCTCATTGGTGTAAATTTGTAGGAAGCAAAAATGGGAGATACTGGATACGAAAGGAAGTCGATGATTGTAAAATTATGACAGAAGTATAAATGAATGGATAAAATATAATAAAATCTAGAAAGAATCAAATCCTACAAGTATGTCTTGAGGTCTATTTCACAGCCTAGTGAATAGTTAATAACAAAGTATTGTGCATTTTCAGATTGCCCAGACTAGCGTAAGTTTCAAATGTTCTCACCATGAAACAATGTTAAGACTTTGGAGGGAGGATATATATTAACCAGCTAAAGTGAGTATCTCAGATCGTATTTACAAACTGCAACACCCTTGTGTACCTTATAAGTACATACACATTGTCAGTTTATGATAAAAAGGATTTTAAAAATCATGAAATGGCCTTGTTACTACTCTAATTAATGTAAGACATTTGACAAAGTGATCTATTATACTTAAAGAAATATAGCATGAATTCAGAGGTAGATGGAAAATTATCACTAGAAGGTTATAGAAGATACATGCAAACCTAGTAAAAGTAATTAAAATTGAAGCTATTAATACCTAATAGTGCAATGGCTGTCTCAACATTGGATGAAAAGTAGACCAAAAATAAATCAATACCAGTTTTCAACAACTTCACAAATACAAAAAAATTCTCAATGGGATCTTTGACTCAGGAAGGATTATTTAAAATGGAAAATTTAGCATGAGACTTTAAAATAGAATAGACAACCTTGTTTCAGTGTTTAAGCACTTTCTAGTGGAAGAATATGGATTTAATCAGCTTTCTTGTTCTGTGAAAAATATAGATTTAGAGATTATGTAACTGGCTCTGATCTAGTGGACAGATGCATGAAATTATAGCCTGGCACCTGAAAACAGCTGTATTTTCCATGCTTTGGGGAAAAAGTGTTTTAATGAAAGACTATGAGTGACTCTAGTAATTCACCCTTTACGTTGAAGACAGCTTGATCTTACTGCAAATTCTGTGCTGCAAAAGTATGTATTTTGCCTCCATCATTCAAAGCTACCTGCAATGATAACCACGGCAGAGGCTGCGAATCCGGCATCGTCCCTTCCCTGCACGATCTGTGCTCCTCCTTGAGGGTCTGTGAGGAACACATAGAAGAACTCCTGCCCCTCGGGCTCCTCATCGTCCACAATCGGAATGGCCACTCTCTGCTCCCTTTCTCCATCTAGAAACGTCAGAGTCAGCACCTGCTCCTCAAAGTCCTCCTCCTCCGCTGCCCAGCTCTGGTTGACCAGTCCGTAGGTGTCCTGAAAGGGAAACGCACTTGGCTCCTTCTGAGCAGATCTCTCTCCAAAGGTTCTAACCTTGATGCTGACATTGCCAGCAAATCCACCTGTCCTTCGGACGAGAATTTCCGCAGCGCTGAATGTGCCATTCCTCGTCTCCTCTTCCACATACACAATGGCGGGCCCAAGACTGAACATCCCATGGATGGACCTGTCAGCCGCGTCAGGCTTGTCAGGCAAGGTGGATGTCCCATGAAGGGTGACAGGTTTCTCGGGGGTGGCAGGTGTACTGGTTGTCTTGGTCACGATGGCGACCATCTCAGTTGCCTGTAGGGGGGCAGTTGTGCCACCTGTGCTGGGATGTGTGGTGGCATTGGTGTCTACAGGGATAAGTGTGCTGTCCACTGCCGCAGCCAGATCTGTGGTGGGGACCGAAGCGTGCGTGCCTGCCAGGTGGTCATCATCCAATATTGTGACCACTGCAACACTAAAATTTACGTTCAGGCGCGGTCCCCAATTGGCATCCCACTTTTCTAGTCCCCTTGTTGCAACGGAAGTGAGATTAATGTAAAAAGTTTCTTCTGTCTCAGGAACCTGATCATTAATAATGGTTATCTCAAAATCAGCCTCCGTTTGGAACTTGTGGAAAAACATTTCCCCGCTCTGAATCAGCTCAAAGTCTTCCCCAGGTTTGGCGCTGCCAGCGGCCGTCTCATAGGAGACCGTGATGAGGTCACCCTGGAACCCATACAGCCTCTGCACTCGTAACTGGACCAGCTGCGCGGCCTCCGAAACCCTGACGGCTCTCGAACTGGGGGAGAACTGGAAGACTCCCATCGGTTCGATCTCAGCGGTAGAGAAACCTGACCTGAAAAACATTCAACCACGAGAACTGATTATCAAGAAAAGATCTGGTCACGAGGGACGCCCCTTAGGACCTTAGGATGTGACCGTTCAGGCTCCATCAAACTACTTATTGATAAGGGCACAAGGAAAATCTGAGCAGAAGCTGCAGCAGAGATAGAAACTCACAAGGCGTAGCTGAGTGGAGAGCTGAGGTCCCCCCTCTGCCCTCCATGACCTAGGCGCTGCCGAGGGATCGGAGCACCAGGCTGTCCATGACCCCTGCAGGAGGATGGTTCTAGCTTTCTTATCTAACACCTGGAAATATCCACTGGTGCCAGGAGCTAAGTTCTTGCTTCTCCCAGGGTCAGTGATGGGCAGTGTGCTCATAAAGTCACATGGAGGCATGAAGCTTCCTTCACGTATAAACTGGAAGAAACAATGGATCTCACAGATTCTTGTTGTGAATCAGTAATTCCATCAGAAGTTGCAGTTGATGGCCCATCGGCCTAATTCTGACCACAGAGAGTTTGTTAATAGCTTTTTTTGGTGCCAGAGATTGAACTCACGACCTCACGCTTGCCAGGCAGGCGTTTAAGCCACTGAGCTAAATCCCCGTCCCAGTAGTTGTTTTTTAATATGTAAAGAATGCATGTACAAATGAAGGAGGATGTGGCAGGTCCCATCACTATTGTCAAGTGGCTGTCACTTGGTATGTGATGGCTCAATGCTCCGACAGTGGCCAGGCAGTTGGGTTTCTGGTTAGGGCCCTGACACTTAGGTATGTGACTTGAGGTTCACTGCATGATCTAGAAATCACCTCCTCAGCAAGAAAGGAGGTGAGTAAACAGGTTCTACCTCAGACAGCTGTCGTCGGGTCTGTGTGTGTGCTTCTGTGTGAGTCCACACATAGACAACTTCAAACAATGCCCTCTTTGGAATAAGCATTATAAAATGTTGTCAGTGGAATTTGAAGTTTTGACCTCGAATATGGTCTCTGGACAATTCTTTTTAAAATGGCACATGTGTAACGTCTACTCTAGTGAACTGACTCCATGTTGTTGTTTTTTTTTTGGTACCAGGGCTCAAACTCAAGACCTCACACTTGCCAGGCAGGCCCCTGTGCCACTGAGCTAAATCTCCAGCCCATAACACCCCATCTAAAGCCATGTTTGATTCCACCAAGGGACACCCGCACTCATAAATATGTACACAGAGGTACTTGAATACACATTAGCTTTGCCCTCATATTATCCCATTTTTAAAAATAAGTACAATTAAGACCAGAAAGACCAAGGAACTTTCCCAAGGTCACGTGACAAGAGGCACGGACAGCACTGAACCTTCAGTGTGGCTCAGTCTGTTCCCTGCTGCTCAGGTGAAGCCATCTCAGGTAGGATGAAAACCAACAGCTTCCGGGTTGGGACACTCTGACCTGCAAGTAGGCCGGGTTTCACAGAGTCCTCACTGAGAATCAGCAAAATTAAATTACATTAAATTAAATTAAATTAAATTAAATTAAATTAAACTAAACTTAAAAGAGTCACTGGTTTAAACAAGTCACACTGCTGCACCTCATCGCCCAGGGGAATTGTGTGTGCTCGCCAGCAGGTGCCTGTGGACCATGTGACCCCAGGAGTCACACTGAGCTCTGCACGGGGCCAGCAGAGGGAAGCAGCCTACATCCCCCCACGCAGCCCTGGCACTCTGCACCCAGGCCGGCCTTACCGCAGCCTAGCGCCGCCCGCAGCACTGCTCCGCACCCCTGCCAGGTGGAGGACGAAGGCTTCGGTCCGGCCTGGACTGGGCACCACGCACAGCACCACCTGCTTCCTCCCTTCACCGTGGGCAAAAGCCAGGCTCCCTGGGGGGGGGGGAGGAGAAGAGAGGAGGAGGTCAGCTCTCGGTTCTTCAGCACAAATCTGACTCTGAATCTTGATAATTTGCTTCTCCAAAATTTGACCACACCCAACAAAATAAAGAAAACATCTCCAGAAAGCCCCGAGCTCACATAAGCCTTACTCTCATTCCCTGTCTACTTCCCACTCATTTCTTTTCCTTTCCTGGCTCAGCTACCAAGTGCAGTAGTAAAGAGAATGATGCAGGTGAGCGGGGGTTGGCTCTGCCATGAGGCTTTGGTTGAACTCTGCTTCAGATGTATCCCTAGAGGCACTGAGGTCATTTGGTGTGAAATACCAGAATATGTATTTGACTTTTGCTAACTCAGGGAAAAAGGCACAAATAACAGTGGAAGGTAACTGGTTATCACCAAATGTGACCATTAAATCTATTCCATGAGATTACAGTGTTTCTTATGTTTTCCATTGTGTTTAAAAATTTATTTAAAATCTTAAAAGCTAATCAAACTTATGTGGAGACACAGATTTACTGTTTGAAAACCCTTGTTATTTTAGCTTAATTGAGTTATTTAAATTCATTAAACATCTCAGGACTGATTTCATGCATAAGCACAATATTGCTTATACACACACACACACACAACAATGTTCTACACACAAAGCACTGAGTGGTTACTAATACAAAGAGAGGTTTTCGAAAGCTCTTAAGTTATACAAGACTACATACATCATCCAGAGAAACAGAAAAGGCAGAGGGGGACAAGTCAGTGTTTCGGCAGAAAAAGGGGCCAGGACACAGGTAAGAAAAATAACAAGGCATCTTGAATTTAGAGGATGTGGCCAAAGATTACTTCCAGGGGCTCCCAGCTCAAGGATTCCTGGGATTTTTGACTGCTGGCGATGGTGCCCTCCTGGTGACAGCAGGACACGCTAAGTAAAGGCCAGGGCATGGGGCTCTCAGCAGTCCTCCAGGACCAACAGTCCTCGACAGCTGCCACCCCAGGATCAGCAGCAAGTGTGGGTGACATGGAGGAGATCAAGCTGGAAACCTCTGCATCTCCCCAGCTCCCAGAAGACTTGTGGCATCACTGACAAATAAAACACGTGAAGAAACAGCTACCCTGCTGCCAGAAGAATTCAGGTGGACAGGGAAATGGGCTCAGCTAGGTCTTTTTTACTACTGCATTGACCAACTCAGGTTTTTAGAACTGCTTTTTAACAAGCTCCTTAGGTACTAATTGAGTATTTAGAGGTGACATGTTTGGAGTATGAAAAGCAGGGGGTTTGGGCCCACAAGAAAGCCTCCTCTCCCTTTGTCAAGCAGCGTGCGTGGCCCTGATCACTTCCATATGGAGGCGCCATATTGGAAAGCAACAGGTCAGGATCCAGAGGGAGAGGGTGGGAGAGGGTTTCGGCTGATACACTGTGTCAATTTGAGACATTTAGAAGTTTATCACAGACACTCAGCAGGGAGCCAGAGTTCTTACTTTGTAAATATACTCATCCTGTGTAAAGAAGGGCAAGGAGATTTTGTGAGTGCTACAGGGGCCCTGAAGGGGTGGGGGATTGTGAACAACATAAAGGAGGAGAAGAGGCTTGTTTTTGTCCTTTTTGCCCTGGCTGCCACCTTGAAGTGTTGCCCCTGTGCCAGGCCACCATGCCTTGGAGCCAACTTAATATAGACTGAAACCTCCAAAAACTGTAAGATAAATAAACCTTTCCTTCCTTCATTTTGGGTGTCAGGTATTTTGCCCCAGCAATGAGAGAAAAGTAAAAGTAACCAAGATAGAGGGAGACCAAGATAGTGGCACAGGAAGAGAGACCAAGATGGTGACGTGGGACCACCCTATGACCGTAGGCCAGCACAGGAAGTCCCTACTCACCCAGCACAGGGGTCATGTTGCCAATGACCACGGACTCAGGAATCTCCCACCCAGGAGCATAGCCAGTGGTCCAGGTCACCGCAAGTGCACCATACGTGCCTCTCCTGGAGATGGTCACTTGGTTCATGCCACCAGTGATGTCCGTGAGCCGGACAGCCGTGGATTCAAATCCAACCTGAGAAAACACATGCTTAGAGGATTTTGCTCCCCTTTAATGTTGCCTGGTTTCTGAAAAGTGGGTTAATGTCAACTTTCCCTTTATTATATGATGTATTCTTGACTGATCTTTCAATTAAAGAGAAATGACATCTCCTACTTGGAAAGTTACTCTATTTTATAATTCTGATTACACACTATTGATTACTCTTTCTAACTTTATTAAAAATAACTCTTTGAATGAACAATATCCAAAAAATAAAATGCAGTCACAGTCAAATGAAAGCAAAAGGTTTAAAATGGCATTTTAATATAAATTGTTCATGGGTCTTTCCAGAACTTGATTTTTCTAGAACTGAAATTTAACTTGTTTCTAAGATATAACAACATATTTCTTCATTTCTAAAAAGAGCACTATGAACCAGACCCTCTATTAAGATTTTTTCATACCTTTGATTCAATTTGATATAGTTTTTGTGTATGTGAGGATCAGAAGCTTAAAACACTTTTAAAATATGTGTATTTCACCAACACCAAATGCAATCCTATTTTAAAGGCCATCTTGAAGGGATGTCTGATTTATAGGTGAGGTAAGTTCTAGTCAATGGGTTAAATAAAACCACATTCCTGGCTTCATACTGGGACTTGCTTGGACAGCTCTGTTTACCTTTTGGCTTGAACAGCTATACATTTGGGAAAGCAGTTAATCAATACTTATCCCTTGAGACTCTCAGGTAAGCAGGGATGTGGGGGAAGCCTTTGGAGCCACAGAGGGGAAAACAATTGACAATTTAACTTTAATTGACACTGGAGTCCCCACCAGCGCAGCTGCCACTAACAACTGCCCAAAGCCAGGGGTGAGGCCACCTCACCACATGTGTGCAGAGCTGTGTGTAGAAACCTGCTCTGCTCAGCTGTTCTACGATTGGGGAAGATGCTCAGGGAGTCCTCAATTAGCCCCTGCCTCTCCTGCCCGTACTCCCGCCCACTCACCCGCTGAGGGAGTCTGGGCCAGGCCTGCCCCAGCCACGTGAGCTCCCCTCAGAAGGAACAGGATGGAGTCTTTTTTTTTTTTGTAATGGCTACAAAAATGCACACATGCTGCCATAACCGTATTCCATGGCCCTGTCTCTGTACCTAAACAGAAACGGCCCTCAGACTGCTCTCTGTCCTCCTGTGAACTTAGGAGGGAACTGTGAAATGATCTTTCATGCAGTGAGCTCAGGGGACTCGAATACTCATGTGCACCCATGTCACAGAGTGGCCACAGGCATTATCTAGGCCAGGACAAACTGGCCACAGTAAACCAGAGCCTGAGAGTTAAAGACCAGCATGCTCACTGTCAGTAAGTGAAAAAGCCCAGGCTGCTCAATAGGATTTTGTTCTGATTTTAATTATGGAGCATAAATGCCTCGATATTAAATGTCTGATATCAAAAGAAGACCTGGAAGGTTTAACTTTCTGTGACAACTTAAAAATTTCTATATCAAATGCTCAAATTCTACAAGAAAAAAAGCTTTCTATAACTCTAAAAAGAGAAAACTTATTTTTATGTCATGCATCTAGTATGTGTACTTTGATATTCATACGACTAAGTCGTTTTAAGGAAACAGTTAATCTTCAGAAATTTCCTAAGCACTGCTCCTTCCTGAGAAAGCTGCCCTCTAGTGGTATGTGGGGAGCACCACATCCAGGCCCATTACCTGAGAATTGGCGGCGATCTCAGGGGCCTGAAGGATGGCCGACCTGGCTTCCTGCAGAATCCTTGGCCTGCTGTGGAACTGTCCACTAACAGGCGTCACAGACACCAGCTGCAAGGTGAAATTGGAGCCCAGGGGCAGAAAGACCTATAAAAAAAAGCCAGAGAGTTTTTTTTTTTTTTTTGAGTAAGAAATTACCAGGCTAAGATAGTGACATTTGTCCCCAGTCGCTGGCACACTGCAGGTCAGTTCTGCTCCTCGGCAGTGGTTTCATCTGGAGGTTCCCCCACTTTGTCTTAAAGCAGGACACTGGAAATGAGTCTCGTGTGGACAGCACTTGGGGCAGGGTATGGAGACAAAACCTGGGGATTTTGCACACATGCTCCAGCAGACTCAGGAATGACAGGAACTGGGCAGTGACCACACGAGAACCATGTCGGGGCCAGAGACAGTACACACTGAACAGTGTCAGCTCCTAAACGCCAGCAAAGCCCAAGGTCCTCTTCATCAAGTGACAACTAACAGCTCTCATGGTGATTACTCAAGATGGGAAATGACTTAGGAGTCTTGGTCACTTGGATATTTCAGATACATAAATAAATATTAGGGCTGGGGATTTAGCTCAGTGGCTCAAGCGCCTGCCTGGTAAGTGTGAGGTCATGAGTTCGATCTCCCATACCAAAAAAAAAAAAATTACTGACACCATCTCTTAGATTACCAGTACTCCAATTTTTCGAATCTAACAAACTAGGGATTTGAACTTCCAGACTGGTGCTATACTAAAGTATTCTTTTAAAAAAATCTAACGTATTTTCCCATAGAAACGCTGTTATTGGTAATGGCTAGCACCCAGATTATCCCACTACGGGAAAAAGTCTTAAAACTTCTACACCTTGGTTGACTGCAACCATTTCTCTGAGGCCACTTCCTCTCCTCCTCTTTGTATGGTGATGCTGGGGACCAAACCCAGGGCCTCTCCTATGCGAGGCAAGCGGGTCCCCAGCCCTGAGTCTTTCAAGTATAATGAACTTAAACACACAGCATCTGCTCTAACATAGAAAACACACACCACGTGGGTTCCAAGTCCTCTTTGTATCTTCAGAGCTTCCAGCTTCCAGTGCTCTGTAATGACCCCACCGAAACATGGAAGCCCTTCTGCATTCTGACCCACAGCTCTTTAAACCTGGACCTGTCCCTGCAGAGTCCAGCGATTCTCCAGGGCTCCCGGTGTGAGCAGGTGGGGTAACAGTGTGCACTCCAAGGTCCTAGTACGGAACCCACCATCAGGGGCCTTTTAGCTTAGAGCCCAATGGAACCTCTCTCTGCAGAGACCCACTTGGAGGTGAGAAACCACAGCACAGGCGCTTAGGCACAGCGTGACCTTCAGTGACCTCTGTGGCTGACCTTCCCCCATATTAATTTTTATCCAGGGGCATGGAGGAGGGGACCTTTGAGAAACTCCTGTCTTCAGTTTATGAGCACATCACACCTTGCCCCAAACAGTTACCTCAAAAATTGCACTTAACACAACCTAGTAATTTATGCTCAGCCTCACACTGCACATCCTGAACTGTGACCTGTGTAGGAGCCCCTCGATCTGAAACAGATTAAGGACAAACATCATAGTAAGCAAAACGGCAAACTATGATGCATACATAAGCCCATCACCTTCAGTTACTCTACTGAAGCTAGAAATCACAAAAACAACTAAAACAACTTCAAAGAAGTTTAGCAATTCATACATAATCCAAATATAGCATTAGGAAAACTTAACTATCTTTAGGAACTATCCTATTAAGCTTTCCAAGCGAATGAAAGGACTACTATTCTCCAAAATGTTCCAGATACGGAGACAAACTGAGAGCCAGGCATGTAACATGTATTACACATCGTGATTTTCCTATACACAGGCTGAGAATAATTTTGCACAATGTACATCACTTGGTAAAATATAATCTTCCCTGTAGGAAGCCTTATTGGTAAATGAAATTGATGTATAAAAAAGATACAGATCTGCTCTTTGAAAAGTTAAATAATCTGCTTGTGTTCACTAGCAGACTATAACCTATGAGTGCACGGGAAAATGTTTTAGATTATATAATTTAAACACAGTGTGTGTGTGTGTTTTAATTCTTCTGATTCAGAAATATGACAATACAGTGATACTCTGGTTAACCTGATGATTCTCCTTTTCCAGCTGTGTGTGCTTTATTCCAATCTTGATGATGTTTAGATATAGGACATGCAGTCAGTTTAGAAATGGATACATCAGGGTCATGACCTCGAGCCAGTTTTCCAGAGAATTCCAGGAATATGGAACTCATAACAAAACCTGCATCTCACAAGGAAGCCCCTCTTATTAAACACCAACACCTAGGTGCCCAAAAGGTGAAAAGGCTGCATAGCCGGAACCAGTGAATGGGATGGTGACTCACGGTGAATGGCAGCTTGTTTTCTGCTGATCATAAGTTTATATTAAACTTGCATAACCAATAAGAAATTACCTCATGGTTTTCCTGTTAGTGTTTTCTGGGGCTTCTTTGCACTGCCCTTCAGCAGTGTGGGCCGATTCCAAAGCTTTCCGTCACCTCCAGGAGTGTGAGGCCAAGCCCTGCGTGAACCAAAGCTTCACCCTCACCCTGCGTCACAGCAGCCCCATCTCTGCCAGCACCTGCCTGAACCACAGCTCAGGACTGAATGTGGGAAAGAGGTCATGCTACGACTTTTCATTCCACTTGGCCCTTTTCACGATGCGCTTCCAGGACTCGGGTAGAGCGAAGGCTTTAGGAGGCAGAGTGATCCAATCTTGCCTCTCTGCCCCAGCTCCTCACCGGCTGCCTCACCCTGCCGAGGGAGCACTGCCCTGGAGCCGACCTGGGGTTCTCAAAGCCGCCAGGGTTTCACGTTCGCCACTGCAGTAGGGACCTGACACTCTCCCCAGGACTTCCTGATTCTGCCACCCTCCCCAAGAACCCTGCAGGTGTTCCTCAAGGTGATTCCATCTGGCCTCTTTCCAGGCCACCTTCTTAACCAGGAGAGGATCCACCCCAAACGCCGTAAAGCATCCACTGTGAGTGATACAGTAACCTCTCTCCCATCACACAGAGTATGTGAAATGTACCACCCTTGGTAAAGGGAGCCTCTCAATCCAATCCGGCTGTGAGTTCCGACTGGGGAAGGCTGCTGGTGTATCTAGCAGGCCCAAGGGAACCCACGAATTCTTACCACTCTCAGCTAACCGTCAGCCTGTGTGTGTGTGTCTGTGTGTGTGTGTGTCTGTGTGTGTGTGTCTCACCCCAGGGACTGTCATCTCCTGCACTGCACTAACACTTCGTAAGGCTAAGTTCCAGCTGGAATCTGGACACACCTGTGCTATTGTCCATTTAGGAATACACAGACTCGCTTGAGATCTGCAGTTGTGTTATCCCACACGAGCTATGTATCTCCTAAGGTTTCACTCAAATATCTGAGTCAGAGTAAGAACCGATCACAAGATAAGCAAGGGCTCGCCTGAAGGAGTTCCGCCCGCACGATTGGGACCCTGCAGTCACCCCACACACCTGACTCGTCATTGGCACAATGTCCACTTGATGCCTTGCACCATCTTCAACCACCAGCTGCCTCTCTGCATTTTCAGCAGCCACTGGCTGTTCTTCATGCTTGGACAATATCTGCAGTTTAACAGCCACATCGCCAAAGGTTCCAGCAAGCCGGGTTATATTAATTCGGATGGATCGTGTAAGGTTCTGCCCGATAAGTATCGACTGGTGCTCTGAATAGAGGGCGAATACCCCGTGAGGGTCATCATTGGCGGACACCGAGAACCACGCCACGCTGCTGTCCAGATCCAGCTCTGCTCCTCCCTCCACAGAAACCAGCCGGACGGCGTATGCTTCCTCCAGCTCGGGTGTGTCGTCGGGCAGCAGGTGGACGTCAAAACTGGCATTGGTCTCACCATCAGCAATAGTGAAAACTCCATTTGTGGAAAGGAAGTCTCCGGTGACATCAAACTCACTGCTCAATTCCCAGTAAACCTACAAAGGAAAAAAAAATCCTGCAGAATGACAATTTTTTATACTGAATCACAGACCTTGAAATATTTCACTCTAATATACTGAAAGAGATTCTAATTATTCATCATTAAACTCAAAGCCAAGCCCTTAAAGACTAAGTTCATAACCCCTTTAGGGTGCCATATGCAACACGCAGGATAAGACTGCAGTACCCTGGTTGGAGATGTGGCTTCCTGGGACAGCACCTGCTCAGTGTGTGTGAGGTCCTGGGTTCAATCCTCAGCACCATGTACATGAAAGGATTATAAAATCTCATTACTTCACCTGATTCTAAAACAGTAACATGATTTAAAGAGATAAATATAAGCAAGTTAATTTTAAGATGCCAGGTCCAAAAATATAATCCATTGGTGAACCATAACCAATATTATAAGCTAAAAGGTAAGCAGATAATTTGGCAAGTGACATTAGAACTGCTCTTCTAAGGAAGAGTGTCTACAAATATCACGAATTAGTCATTATATTCCAAGCATCGGTGGCCTCCAAGCTATACAGTTTAAGTGGAAGAATCACCTGTTAATCTCTAAAACAAGTAAGTACCTAAAGGAGTTTCACAAAATATTTTTTTCTAGCGAACAGATGAGCTTGGTCTGTTAACCAAATACCATGAGAACTTCCATAAACATTCTCCATCTGTATCAAGATTCACACAAATGCAACCCCTTCAAAACAGTTCCTAAAAGGAAAAATTCTGCTGGGAAATAAAGCCATGAAGAATGAGCAATTTAAAAAAGAAATCATTGAGAGACTCAAGTCACAGGGTTTTCACCTTACAGGAGACAATAAAATCACTTCATGACTCAGCATAACGAAGGCCTTTTCAAACAACTGTAACCAAATTTAAGTTATAGGTATGGTTAACTAGGGTTCCATGAAGCATGGAGAGCAAAGGTCTTTACAAAAAGCATCCTGGCTTCTCTGAAAACTCAAGTGACCTCAGTGCACCAAAACCTTTCATTAGAAAGTATATATAACATACTGTTACATGTGTATCATTTGGCTGCAAAAAACAAAATCATGCCATGTTCGGGAAAATGAATGGAACCAGAGACCACCATGTTGAGTGAAATACATGTTTTCTTTCATGTAAAAAACTGAGTAAGTTCATTAATTAGTTCATTACAGAGAAGATGACAGGAAACCAGGAGGCACACTTTTAGAGATGGGGCAGGGGACCGGAAGAGGAGAAGACGAAGAGGAGGTAAAGGGCGGCAAACATCGAGATACAAACTGCTCAGCGCTCGCAGGAATTTACCAAGACCTCACTGCTGCTTTCATGACATACGCTGAAAGTAAATAAAGCTGCGACACACAGTTTCTCTCTCAATCACATTGGTTAGAAAAATTAGTGCTCAGAAAAAATAAAAATAATACCTTAATTTCTCCAAAAGTGCCCTTGACTCTTCTGACAAAGAAAGTTATGACCAGCGGCTCTTCCCCAGCCAGTGGTTCTGCATAGGTCTTCCCAGATGCGGACTCAGAGACCAAAATCACAGCACCATTTGGATCACCGAACTTCTGTATCTAAAGAAAGGAACAGACATAGAATAATCACAGCGTCTACATCCTAATCTACAGAGAAGCTGCAGAAGTGAACCCTGAATATCATCTACTGTTAAGATTGATTTTACTGCTTGATTTTTAAGTGCTTTTTACTACCCTGTTGTCTAAAAGAAGATCTTATTCTCCAAAAACTATGGGAATAACTATTCAGAAAAACCACAATTTGTAGTACTGCCAAAAAGGCAGTACTTTGCTGCTTGAATTTTACTTTAATCCACTTATATGCTCTGTATCTAACCAGTAATTCATAGCTAACTAGCGAGGGCATAAAGTAGACAGAGGCAAAAAGGTCCTGTGATTGTTCCATTTTTGCATCAAATAGGCAAGAGACAATGCACATTTCATCAAACGCTGGTCCAGATACCGCTGTGAAGTGATTTAGGAGTGATGAACATTTAAGATCAGCTGTTTCTAAATAAAGGAGAGTTTCCCCAGGAATGTGGGTGGGTCTTGCCAGTCTGAAGGATTTAGGAGCAAAGCTGAGCCTTCCTGGAGAAGGGATTCTGCCTCAAGACTCATGCAGGGATTGTCCCTGAGTTTGCAGTCTAGCAGCTCAGCCCCCCAAAGGGCGGCTCAGGGCCACAACCACAATGCAGGCGCGTGTGTGTGTGTGTGTGTGTGTATGGGGTGCATGCATGTGTGTGTGTGCACATGTGTGTACACGTGTGTACGTGTGTGTGTGTTTCCCCTTCTTTGAAAGTCTCTGACTGATACACATCCCAAACAAGTCTATTTTCAAACTTAAAAAAACAAACAAACTAGTGACAGTGCTTTTAGGTTGCTTTCAGCAACCTTAATTCCCAGCACTTTTCACCCACGTGTACTGGGTGATTCATATCAAATATGTGGAATTCAGGCTCTGCTGGGACACCAAGCCATTGAGCTAAACAAACAAGCACCACTTTTTATTCGAACAGACTGAGCTATACCTAGGCAATAATTTTCATATGCTTCGATGACAAGGCTAGCTAATATTTAACATACATTTTAGGGATACCTCATCCCTAAAATGTCAAATACTTCCCAAGCATCAAATTTTCTCAACAACTCTAAGATAAATATTTGTCACTGTATTAAAACTTTTAAAAAACATTACCAATAATGCAGCGATGTAATGAACTAACATAAAAAAATCTGAAGGTTTGAACCCATGGGAATTCTGATGATTTTATGTGATTTTATAATTTTAATTTGGCATAAGCATGCAGAGTTTCAAATAATGGAATAAAGTATTTTCTGATAAATGCATTTCACCCAAAGTGGTGTCAGAAAAATCAGGTCAAACTTACTGTTAATGTAACTGCTTTAGCTCTGGAGTCTAATTTGGCTTCTCCTCTCACAAGCTGCAGTTTCACCACAAATGTCTCTTCCACTTCCGTGTCCTCATGTGGATAGAAGGTCAGAAGGATGGTCCTCCTGCCTCCCTCTCCATCCGCAAAGTAGAAGGAGCCGCCCACAGGCTCCGCAATGTCCCCGTTCTGGGGTGACAAGGCTTCCTCGGAGTTGGGGCCCACGATGACCCAGTCCACCTGCCAGGAGTTTGCGGTTTCGTCTCAATACGGATGTTCAGTAATGAGCAATGAATTATTGCAGTAGACACAGATGAGAAAAAAGGTGCATATGGAAGAAACTACCCTAGGAATGCAGCGAATCCTAGTAACACTAACTTATTTTTGTTAGAAAGAATGATATCTGCAAATATAAAGTATGTACCGATAGGGTATCAATTTTCATGGGTAAAACTGTCTAACACTAAATTAAAAATATTAATACTAGGTCATTTTATAATCACCACATGTTAGCAAAAATATTTTTCCAGACCGGGGATGTCGCTCAGTAGCATAGGTGCCTGCCTGGCAAGCGCAAGGTCCTGAGTTTGATTCCCGGTACCATGGATCCTGCCAATTAAAATGCCTGGGATAAGACCAACTGTGTGCACATTCAGCCGAGTGTGCACCCTTTTCTAAATACACTGAAATCATTATGCAAAGAAAACTCTTCCTACATGGTTCTAAGGAACAGGTTTTCACACTGAAAACAGAGACTTGCTTTTTTAGAGGCCCCATCCCAAGTCCCTGGCCCACCGGGTCCCCAAGCAGTGCATGCATCTGGGACCAGGTTAGCTGGCACAGATTCTGAAACTCAGAAAAAACAGCTGTCCCACGGAGAACTCGGCCTCCTGTGCTCAGCTTACACGTGTGGCCAGTGAATCCACCCCAGACTGAGTGAGCTGATTTGCACGCACAAACTCCTCCCCCAGCGGCCCGTCCACGCTGACAGTAACCCTCGGGCCTGCCTTGGCCATTCGAGGTAACCGAACACCCAAGGACCCTCCAATCTGATCAGATCGGATCCATCCTTCCTGCTGCTGCCCTGCGACCTGCGAGCCCATCCCGGGGTGCTCTCCCAATGGGTGCCCCTCGCTCCCCCCAAGGCCTGCCCTGCCTGGCTCTCAGCTTGTGTTCGCCCCTTGCCACCCCAGCAAGAGGTGTGAGGGTGCAGTCAAGTGGCAGGGTGCTTGCCCAGCGCGCCAGGCCTGGGTTCCAGCCCCAGAACCACCAGAAAAAAAAAAGAGACTTGTGATCCCGGCTCCCAGTTTTACGAACAGATCTTTATTACTATCAGTTTCCGCATTCAATTACTGGTTTACACTGCTTATTACAGACCAGTCCTGTATTCCCAGCACTAGGGAGGCTGAGGCAGGAGGATTGCTGTGGATTTGAGGCCAGCTTGGTCTACATACACAGAGTTCAAGGCCACCCTGAGCGGCATAGCAAAACCCTGTCTCAAAAATAAAATTAAATAATAATAAAGCACAGTCTGAGAGCAGAGATGACGTACAGCTCCTGGTAGGTCCTCACTCCCTAGAACAGGGCAGTGCCCTAGAAATCTTTCCTCCGTGAATCCCTGCAGGACTGATGACAAAAATCCCTTGCTTCATTTTTCACTTGCTCCCAAGAGGCCCCTGAGGCAGCTGTGCCCCACGCACGCCCATGCACTTGGCCAGGCAGACACCACCTAGGGAGAACGACTGGCCAGCTCAGGGTATCTGGGGCTGCAGCATCACGCGACGGGCTGCCGAAATTCCCTTTCCAAGCCACAGGAAGGCAACCCCACCTGGATCTCTCCCAGGAATCCTCCGGTCCGCTCTAGCACCAGGGCCACCGGCGCCGCGGAATCGGGGTTGGGAAGGGCAATCGCGCTGTCGTTGAGGAACCTCACCAGGCCCGCGGCGGGGCGGCTCCCGGCGGCGACGCGGACGCTGCTCACTAGGTGGCGCCCGAGGAGCGCGCCGCCCGTGGCCGCGGTGAGCCGGATCTCCAGGGGCTCCGCGGGGGGCTCGCTGCGGAGTAGGGGGAGAGGGGAGGAGGGGCGCGGTCAGTCCCCGCCCACGCGGGCCCACGCAGACTCGGGCTGGCGCCGACCCGGTCGCAAGGGCCTCGAGCCCCTCCGAGCCCGTCCACGCGCGTCCGCCCGCCCCACCCCCGCCCCTGCGCCCACCTCTCCCCCGCGCCCACCTCTCCCCGCCGGCCGTGACCGAGACGCGGATGAAGCTCAGGTTCTGCCCGTGCTGGAAAGTGACCGAGGAGCCGTGCAGGGTGAAGTCCAGGCCTCCCGGGGCCGCGGCGGGGCTCTGAGCGACGAACGCAGCCGTCACGCAGCCGTGCGTCCCACGCAGCCTGCGCACGGGGATCGCAACCATGCCCACGTCTTCCTCCACTGCGGCGGGAATGGGGACGGCACAGCTCGCGTTAGCAGGCACTGCCGCGTTCAACAGTCGTGCTTCACTTTCAAAATGACCCCAAAATGAAGCTGGATGGGGGGGGGGGTGTGCACGCCTATAATCCCAGCACTCCAGGAGGCTGAGGCAGGAAGAGTCCAAATTTGAGCCCAGCTGGGTAATTTAAAGGCTTTGGCAAGACCTTGCCTCAAAATTGTGGGGGTGAGGTGGGAGTAGGAGGAATTGGAGTGGGGGTGAGGGGAGGTGGCTCAGTGTGGGGGCCCTGTGTTCAATCCCCAGTACCACACAAAAAAAGCTTCTAGGTGTAAACTTCATGGCTCTTACTTTTTAAGGAAGAGTATAGTTTGTTAGGTGGTAAAAGATGGTGATTAGTAAAAGAATTTACACACCCAATTATTATTGTGGGAATTTCTCTCTCTGTGCCATATACAAATAAATAACACATTTTCTAGGAAAATGTTAGATGAACAGAAATCTTAAAATGTGGAAAACGAAGCCATTCTGGATTCTTCCACACTTTTATTTTATTTTTTTGATTCCAGGAATTGAACTCAGGCCCCATGCATTTGCCAGGCAGACACTTATGCCACTGAGCCACATCCCTGGACCACGTTTACTTTAAATATAAGTAAATGAACTTTGAATATTGTAAAAGTCTACATATAAAAACAATTATACTATTTTTAAGTCCTAAAAAATTCACTTGTGAAAAAATGCATCCTAACGTTTGATTTTAATTTTAAAATTCTTTCAAAAACACCTTATTTGCACTGAACCACACTAACTCTGTACCTTGAAATACAGTTTATCAGCGCTTACATATCCCTAGCTAAATAAAACTGACCCTGCACGTGAACTTACACATGCACTCCCTGAAGTTCCGCCAAAAGTCAGAGAACCTACCAGAAATAAAGGAACAGAGGAGCAAGGCAAATACGTTTTTCTTAATGCAGACATGAAACGAGACTTTCCTATTATTAAATTAATAAAATAGTAATATCTTCCATGATGGCCATAAAGTCCTTATAAATCTACTCCTAAGGTGCTTTTTGATGAATTTTAAAAAGATCTAGGTAATAAAGAATTTTAATAGAGGCAATGAAGTCAATAAATTAATTGCATGAATAAGGTAACATGTTTATCTTAAAGTTATATTGAGCCTCCTAATAAAATAATCTCCTAGAAAGGGAGTCATCTGTTTGTACCTAGGGTCAAAGAGAGCCATGCGTTTTCACTGCTACACAGCTGCTGCAAGACAGCAAGATTGGACAGCCACACTCTACCTGCACCTGCAGGCCAGTGACATGGCGACCGATCACCAAAAAACAAATACTCGCCAACTGACGATGGTACAGGAAAGTAACTATTACATAGACAAGGTTTCGGGAAATGTCTAAAACAAATATTTTTAAAACTCCTAAAGCTAACTTTCTAGATTCAGTCATTCCTACTGGCTTTTTAAAAAACCATCCCTATTTGGCTGCACCATATACAGAAAAATTCAAGACCACCTAAAGGTCAAATGAAAAAATATATTCAGAAAATACATGAAAGTACACACACACACGCACCAAACCGAGAGAATGCGTATGGGAAGTCGAGCTGAATGTCACGTGTGGTTCAGAACAGGGCAGTGAAGGTCCACGCTGCTGACTCAACCCACCTTCAAAGGCTGTGTACGCCGGGTCAAACTCAATGATGCCCTCTGCGTTATCATTTTGCATTATTATGATTCGAACGGTGGAGATGTTCCCGATTTCAGGAGGTTGATCTATCTGTAGTCCGTTTTCTTGGATGGTAAAATCATATCCTCTTGTACAGTCATGAGAAATAAAAGTTTAAAATACAACAAAATAAAATGACATGAAAACACAATCAGCAAAAACTCATAGGGTCATTTTAGGGCCTGTCCCTGTAGTTCCATTAAATATAGTAAAGTTCTTAAAGACTTAACACTAAGATAATCCTTTTTCCTTTTTTTTTTTTTTTTCTTGCTGAAATGATGTTTTGGAAAACATTTTTGGCTGCTTCCAGTTATTGGAAAATACCAGGCCCAGTATACTTAAAGATGATAAACCAGCTACACTTGAGTTTTTCAGGGTTAGGACGACAGCTTACTTTAAAAATATAAAAAATTTCCCACCACTAATCAAATTTCAAGATAAATCACCAAAATTCAGGAATACATATTAATGTAATTATAATCAATGTCTGTTCTTTACTGTAGAGGATAGTTTGTGTGATGACATTTCAGCAAAAAAAAAAAAAAACATTTACATTGGTGTGATTTTCACTGGACAAGTTTTGACTTCTAAGGGCTGAACATCACTTTAATTCTTGAAACTAAAAGATGATATGAAGACATTTTAGTCTTTCAGTTTCTTAATTCTTTTCACCTGCCATTTTTACCCTGCCTTGTACTGTTAGGTTGAAAGCTGGAAAATAAGATTACGGAGAAGCCAAGATGGGAAGAGTGAGGATTCACATATCAAATGCTCCGGGACCCTGGTGAGCATACGGTAGGGCAGCGGATTACTGGAAGCGAAAACCAACGCAGTCAGTTTTCTCATAAGTAGGAAAACAAGGAAATGCATTGTATTATACTTCTTTCTTTTTTTTAGAGCAAAGAAAGCCCATTAACTGAGGGGAAAAATGTGTTTCCCAGAATTAAACTTCACTAGAAATTGGTTTTTAAAAAGCATAGGCAAGAAGGCTAAAAATTTCAAGTTAATAACATAAATACAGTCTCATACATAGTACATGACTTACAGCAAATTACATGTATTTAATCACCAGTGTTAGTGTCCAGTTTGGATTTTAACGTATTTCATATGCGCAGAAATTCACCTCCATTGCCAGACACAGAAGTGAAGCTGACAGATCTAAGATGTGAACCGAAAACATTTCCTTCCCCGCTGGGATGCTACACACTACACCTAAGCCACTCAAAAATATTTTAGTTGTAAAAAAAAAAAATGTACAGCAAAATATTATTTGTAATAACAAGGGACCAGGGATATAGCTCAGCGGCATAAGCATCTGCCTGGCAAACGCAAGGTCCTGAGTTCAATTTCCAGGACTACTGAACCTAGGTCCTCACACAAGCTGAGAAAACACTCTATTTAAAGACAGGGTCGCACTAGCTTGCCCAGGCTGGCCTCAAAGTTGAGATCTTCCTGCTTCAGCCTCGAAAGTAGCTGGGTGTGCCATATAGCCAATGGCTTTAGGCTTATTTTTGATCTTCACTGAAAACCTGGTGCATGTTAATGGCCAATTATCCTGGAGTTAAATTTTGCCCATTTTGAAACCACAGCTGGGCAAACATCTGTCCCACAGAGGACAGCAGAGCCGTGGGACACAGCAGGGCAGGCAGTGCCCGCTGGGACTGTGCACGGGTCTGAACTGGGCGGCAGGCTCGGCTGCCCACTGACCTCTGAGAGGAGAACAGCAAGACAATCTCTCGCCAGACGCTGATACCCTGCCTGGACCCAGAGCACGAGCACCTACTGTCCACTCAGAAGGAAATGGTAACTCAGAAACCGCAGAAAGTGACAGTGAGGCTTCCTGCTAATGTCCGTCTGTCTGTCCTGCAGATCAAAGAGAGGGCAGAGGAAGAGCTCCCTGACACCTGAGGAAAAGTCTTTGTCTACAGCTTTCACTGGGCCCTGAGCCCCTTCCTCTGCCCCCTCAGCTGCTCCCTCTCCCCCTTCTCCGCGCCTCCTTCCCTAACTTCTCCTTTACCTGCCCTGCAGCTCCACCTTTACAATTGCTAGAGAAAAGTCCTCAGGGCCTTCGGGGTGGTCATCCTCAAGGATCTCGACCTGCAGCTCCTTGGCCATCTCTCCCACCTCGAAGACAAGCTGCCCAGCTGCAGGGACAAAGTCCACGCCTGCGTCTGCGGTGCCACCCGCCGTCTGGAACCACAGCCTCACCAGGCCGAGGCAGCCGCCTGCCCGTGCCACTGTGACGTTCACCTGTGCGAGAGGCAGACAGCACTGTCCCCAGTCAGACACTGTATTTAAAAAAATTATGTGCAAACTACAAAGTCACTCAACTACCTGATATTTGACAAAGGGGCTAAATATGTTCACTGGAAGAAGGACAGTCTCTTTAATAGATAGTGTTGGAAAAATTGGCTCACCACATGATGCCAAAGACTAAAACTAGATCCAAGCCTATCACTGTGCACAAAACTAAAGTCTAAATGGATCAAAGACCTAAATATTAAAACAGAAACACTAAATCTACTGGAAGACAAGATACGCAGAAGTCTTAGAGACATAGAGGTAGGCAGAGAATTCATGAACAAAACACAAACTGCCGGGGAACACTCCAAAGAATCAACAACTGGGATCTCATTGAAAAGTTTCTGCATTTCAAAAGAAATCACCAACAGAGTGAAAAGAAAACTCACAGAGTGGGAAAGAATTTTAGCCAGCAACCCCTCAGACAAAGGACTTATATCCAGAACATATAAAGAATTGAAAAACATCAAGCCCCCCAAATTCAAAGACCTTCTCCAAAAATGGGTATCTGAGATGAACACACGGTTCTCAGATGAAGATATACAAATGGCAAATAAATACATGAAGAAATGTTCACCATCACTGGTCATTCGAGAAATGCAAATTAAAACAGCACTGAGATTTCATCTCACTCTGGAAAGAAAAGCTGCCATCAAGAAATCAACTGATAACAAATGTTGGCGAGGCTGTGGGGAAAAAGGAACACTGCTCCACTGTTGGTGGGAGTGCAGACTGGTGCAGCTACTATGGAAATCACTATGGAGATTTCTCAGAAGACTAGGATTGGAAGTTCCATTCAACCCAGCTATTCCCCTCCTAGGTATTTTCCCAGAAAGCCTGAAAAGGTCATATCACAGTATGTCCCCCCATGTTCATAGCAGCACAATTTGTAATAGCTAAATCTTGGAAACAACCAAAACACCCATCAACTGCAGAGTGGATGAAAAAGATGTGGTATTTTTATACAATGGAATATTACTCAGCTATAAAAAAGAATGATCTTGAGGCCTTCATATTGAAATGGAGGCAACTTGAGCCTATTCTCATAAGTGAAATAAATAAGAGTCATATTTATAAATACTGCATTGTGTCTCTAGTGTAAAAAGTATAAGAAATGTAGGAGTAATAAAACCCAAAATGTGTAATTTCTATTGTAAAAAAGAGAGGAAAAGAAAGTACTCTAAAGGTTATAACTGCTTGTATGTTTAAGTGTGTAAGATTGATAACCATGTTACTAAGTTTTTGTTGGATCGCTGAGCAGAACTGCTTGCAGTCTCATGGTTTGAATGTCCACTTTGTGTGCTTTAATTCTGTAACTTGAACAACTATTTCTAAAATGACAGTATGTAATTTGTCAACTAGTGATTTCTTAGTGTTTATTTTATTTCTTTTTTTTGGAATTTTGTATTATTGCTTCCCTTTTTTGTTTTTTTTTTTCCTCTTTAAATAAAAAAGAATTAGTAAAAAAAAAAGATTATGTGCAAATTAAACAGAAATTACAAATTAAATGAATTATTTAAACTAGAGATGTTAGGAACAAATAAATCTTTATGAAAAGTTTTTTTATATTTAAAAAAATGTTTTTTGAGGCACAGTCTCGCTATATGGCTTAAACTGGCCTTGAACTCACAGTGATCCTCCTGCCTCAGCCTTCTGAATGCTGGGATGCTGGTGTGTACCACCATGCCCTGCATGTGAGAACAGCTGAGAGTACTAACAGGGAAATGCATTTTAAGTGCAGCATTCACAGTATCAAAAGCAAAAACGACCCTAAGACTTTTAAGTCCTTTCCGCCATACCTTCTGCACTTCCTCCAACACCCAGAGCTGCTCCTGGGAAAAGGCGAAGTGGCCATAGGGGGCATCGCTGGCCACCATGGTGATGTTGGCCGTGTGACTGGAGGTGCTCAGCCCTGCCCCCTCACTGATGTCTGTGAGCTGGAACTCATAGACTTGCTTCTCCTCAGGGATGTCATCATTCAGCGCCTACGGAAGGACAGAGAGCCATCAGCACTAGAATCCAGAAGATGTACAGGAAAGTATCTAACACATGAATGATAGCGACAGACTCTGCATCATTAATCTTTCAATGTGTCACCCCAGCCACACATGCACCCATGCATGCACAAGAGCCATCAGCACCACACCTGTATGACCACAATGGCTGCCGACTGTCCTTCCTGCATGGTCAGCTTCCCCGAGGTTTGGGCAAACTCCCCCGTGGAAGGAGGGAAGATTCTCCACCACACTGTCACCTCTCCCCAGAGCGCAGGGCCACGGACGAGGCTGCAAAGATATGCAAGGGGCCATTGGACACGTCTTTATGGATGGCACTTCACCTAGATACTGGCTGCATCTTTCAAGAACATTATGCCGTTAAACAGGCTCATCTATCAACCATACATGAAAAGAAAGTCTTACAACTCCAAGGCACTAGCACCCAAATTACTGGGACAGTAAATCTACCTTTCCAGGAACACTGGCAAAAGCTGAACACCATAAATAGGCTTAAAGGAATAAGTAGGAATATTTATACATTTTCACTGATGTACAAGAAACAAAATATGAATAGCTTGCAAAGTTTTTATTTGTTGCTTTTTGTTTCTGTTTTTCTGCTGCACTGAGGATTGAACCGGGAACCTGTGCTTCATTCCCTTTGCTTGCTTGCTTGCTTGCTTGCTTGCTTGCTTCCTTCCTTCCTTCCTTTAAGGACAGGGTCTTTCTTTCTTTCTTTCTTTCTTTCTTTCTTTCTTTCTTTCTTTTTTTTTTGTCTTTTTGAGACAGGGTCTTGCTATGCAGTTCGGACTGGCCTTGAGCTCACTTTGTAGCCCAGGCTGGTCTCGAACTCACAATCCTCCCTGCCTCAGCCTCCCGAGTGCTGGGATTACAGGCGTGAGCCACCACGCCTGGCTGACAAGGTCTTTCTTGAGAGCTTGTTTGGAGGTTCTAGCAGGGGAGTGCAGCTACTCGTATACCCTCGACTGAAGAACGGTCCTCCTCCATCGGGGGTGGTCGTCCTCTTCGACTGAGCGCACAACTTCGGGAGGGACGCACATGGATCGTTGAGGGAGGAAGGGGACACCCACCTATCCAGCCAGATCACCCAAATCAACCCAGGGGATCCATGGGGTGACAGATGTCTCAGCCAGATCGCCCTCACATCCCAGGGTCTTTCTTAAGTTGCTAAATTGCTCAGACTGGGCTCAAATTTGTGAGCCTCTTGCCTCAGCCTTCCAGAATGCTGGTATAACAGGCATGAGCCACTATAGCTGCCTGTATAACAAAACTGTCCAGAGAGCAGTAAATACTCCACACATGTGTGTGTCATTTAATGTACTACCTTTGGACAAATAATAAAAAGAAATGCAGAGACAAATCGATCTCCTTCACTGATGGCTGCTGCCCCCCACCCCCAGTTTTCACAAGTGAATTTTGTAGAAAAACTTCCCTGCAATGGTGCTAATTTAGTTATAGGAAAGGCTCTGATTTTGGATCCCATCAGAATCAAACTGATCTTGATGAACAGCTGAGGAAGGATTCCGGAGCCAAAAGAACTGCTGGTCACCCCTGTAGAGGTCGCGCCTGGTCACGTGCTCCGCAGAACAGAACCGAGATAAAAGCACAGGTTTCTGACTTCACCTCCACATACTCGCCTGGGCGTGGGCCAGACAAATCACCCCAAACCTCCTTGTGATCCAGCTCACTTGTATTCAGTCTCTGCATCAAGCTTTACTCTCCACATGGTGCCCCCGACACACAGCACGATCATGCACGAACACCATGAGTACTGCGAACGCAATACTGAGGCTGGTTACACACAACCCCCACCAGGACAGGACCGTGCCGAAGCCCATACCTGATAACAGCAGTGCCGCTGTAGGTGGCCGAGGGCTCCCCAATGAGGATGTGCCTGGATGACAGGGCGACCCCAACTTCCCCCGACGCTGCTTTCTCTCCTTGAATGATGATCGATGCTCTACCTGTGTTGAAGATGACACATGATGCTGTTCCAAACACAATGTGCAGACTGACAGCTCTAGTGCATTTGCAAGACAACCATGTCAGTGAGCACCCGCATCCTCATTCTGGCTATGAGGACAGTGAAACACTGAAGATGCTGAGAACACCCAAGATCCACCTTCAGTGAAAGGGCCAGGAACCAGCAGGCGACGATTCTGCTCTGGATCCTGGGGTCAGCAGATGTTCCTGTACCATTCACAAGGATTCGTTTTACATCTCATCGCACTTAGCTATGTGGCTAACTCAGCCAACTGTGTGGCAAAACCCTGAATTTGTGAAGCACTGTTTTAGCTTTAATTCTACTGCCACTTGGCCAAAAGCATTTCTACAACTGTGTCAAATATTTCTACTAAAATAGAAATAAAAAACCATATCAAGGAATTTGAGCACCCATGTTCTAATAATGCAGCAGTAACTTGAAGAAAGTTTTTCTGGAAGCACACATGAAGGTATCACAAAAAACAGTGCTGGGTTATACTCTCATGTTCTTGGGCAATGGATTAATGAAATCAAGAGTAGTTTTCCATATGAAATTATGTCAGACAGAAATATATTAAGAATTTTAATTTTAATGCAGGTTTTACTTTAATGTATTACTTCTGTGTCTCATTAGCCTACAACATCAACTGACACTTTAACACGATGCACACTGCCAAGCCAACTTAAGAGGGATGAACGTATATGATGCAAAGACACAACTCCTTGACAGCTGCTGTAGGTTACGTCTCTCCCATCCCTCAGAAGCCCATCTGTGGCAATCTGGTCCCCGGTCCACAGTGCTAATGGAAGGAGGCAGTGGGAGCATTAGGAAGCAGGGCCTAGAGGAAGGAAGGAAGGCCCTGGGGTGTGCTGAGCGTTGAAGGGGACACTGGGACCCAGCCCTGCTCCTCCTCTGCCCTTTACCCATCATGAAGTGAGCAGCTTCCTGTGCTCCACACCGCTGCCTTGATACGCTGCCCTGTCACAGCCCCAAGAGCCATGGTCTGTCTGCCAGGGACTGAAACCTCTGAAACCGTGAACCAAAATATACCTCTCCTTCTTGTAAACTGATTATCTGAGGAACTGTCACAGTGACAGAGAGCTGCCTAACACAGCAGGTTTGCTGGAAAGGACTCTTAAATCAACAAGCAGGAGGAACAACTATCTTAGGTGCTCACAGTGATACTACACAACTTTGACAACTGTTTCCTTCACAGAATTTAACTTTAGACATAGACCCGTGCACTGGATGGAATTTTGATGGCAAAAAAAGACACACACACTATTAAGTATTTATAAACAAAGTTTCTAGGCCATTTTTATTGTTAGAATTTTTTAAAGCATAATAAAACCATTTCAGAATCATTGATCCTTTCTCTATTGACCCCTCGAAACAAATCATCCTACAGACCATAGGCAAACAGGAATTATGACATGTTTCTGAAACATGAAAATATCTGAGTAGTTTTCACAAGTAGAGTTAGACTATAATATCAAATGTGATAATGCAAGTTTAAAAGTATTTTATTGCCAAAGTAATATGTGATCATTGTAAATAACTTACAAAAATAAGTAAGCAAAACCTACTATTGACATTTCAAATAAATAATTCCAAACTCACATAAGACATGCACCTGATCACAAGTGGAATTACATGGACTCTACTGTTGTGAAGTCTATTTTATTGACATAAGAATCACTCATGAGAATTCAGTGTGCTAAATATTTAATGGAATTATTGGGTTTTTCTGTTACATTGTTTTGAATAGTTACACAGTTCCCTGCCACATTTTAACTGGTCTCCTGCTGCTGGAATGTTCAGGAAGTTTTCATGTTTTATTATATAAATATTATTACAAGGTACATCTTTTAGTTAAAAAAACCAGAGCTAAGTGTCATGCAATGTTTGACCTATGACCCCACCAATGTCAGGGTGGTATAATTTTGATTTAAAAAATCCTTTATCTGCAGTAAGGATATAAAACTATCTCCTTATGTTTTAGCAAACATTTTAGGAATTATAAATGCTGACACTGCCTATCATAGCAACTACTCAGTATCTGCTTTCATTTTTTCCTGAGGATCAACTTTTTAATTTGCAAAACTGTACATTTCTTACCTTTGACTGGAGATATTTCCACCTCGCCAGCCGCTGTCAGCTGAATGGTGAAGCGCCTGGCCTTGTTCCATGCGGCGTCCTGGAGCGTGTTCAGGACGATGGTCTTCTGGGACTCCGTCTGCAGCAATTGAGAGGGAAAAGCAATTTCCCCACAGAGACCAAAGTCACATTTTGACTGTGGAATAGTATTTCTTCCCATAAACATTTTTTTAAGTGTGCCCTTTTGATCACCTAGTAGTTTGGTTTCTATGCAAAAAAAAAAAAGGGGGGGGTCCAATTATTCCTAATATCCTTAAATTCCACTCAGGTTTTTAATGAGAAAAATGGAGAAGAGATTACCACATCTCCTAACTTTACAAAAAATTTTTGGCCACTGAAGGCCCAATCATAGAGAGCTAAGTAAATAAATCATAAATGCGAATAAGCAAGTCATAATTCCAATACCTCTAAGGGACAGCTGGCTCCACTCAAGGGCGGACACAAAGCTCCTCCAACCCTGGTCGCAGAAGCCTTGGGTGACAGCCCCGAGAGCCCCGCTGCTGCCTGACACACTGGACGGCCCTTCCTAGCTGGTTTTGTCAGTGTCCAGTGTTCAAATAGCAGCAGCACTGGCCTCGCGAACACAGCACTGAAGGCGGCATTCTGGGGCCAGATTCACAGGAAAGCTTCATGCTTCCATCGGGAAATCTGGTATTTTGTATACACGTTTTGGCTTTATCTTCACTTATAAGATATTTTCTTCCAGGGCTGGAGATTTAGCTCAGTGGCTTAAGTGCCTGCTTGGCAAGCATGAGGTTGTGAGTTCAATCGCAAGAACCAAAAAAAAAAGATTTTTTTCTTCCTTATCATGTATATTCCACTTGTTTTTTGCTGAATATAGTTTTTTTTTTAACTTTTCCCCAATTTAGTGCAAAAGCAGAACAATTTTATTTATTTATTTAGAGACAACGTCTCACTATGTTGCCCAGGCTGGCCTTGAATTCATGGACTCGAGTGATCCTCCTGCTCCAGCCTCCTCCACAGCAGGGACTCCAGCTGTACAGAGCACTCAGGACTCAGGCCTCGCACAAATTTTCTGCTCCTTGGAGCTCAGTGTCTGTCTTCACTGGACAACCAAAGGTCTTTTGTTTTTATTACTCTTTTTGTCACCCGTGCCTGGGCTTTACATTTTACATATTTGCTTATTTTGCTTTGTTTTATTTTTGAGATAAGTCAGTTTTTCCTGGTTAGTTCTTACTAACTCCAGGGCCCAAGAGATCCTCCTGCCTCAGTCTCCAGAGTAGCTGGGATTACCGCTGTGCATCACCATATTGGTCTTTGTTTCAACCCCCTTTGTCAAAACTCCCCCATCCTGTCGTCCACTCTTAAATGTGTCTGCTTCTTAACTTTTCCTTCAGCATCTACTGTTGGGGAGCCGCCAGGTTTATGCAGGTAGATACAACGTATTTGTTTGATAGCTGGGGAGACTCCCTTCTTTGCCTTTGTACTGTTTACAATAGGTGTCTAACACCCGCCATCTAGTGTTATAAGTAACACTGCCATCAACATTCTTGCATGTGCTTCTTTGTATGTGTAGTTATCTACTTGAAGTGCTGTTGCTTTTACATACAGTTGATTCTAATTATTCTTGAATTCTGCATTTCTGAATCTGCATATTCACTAAAATTTCTCATACCTCACAATCAATACCTGGCCCCTCTGGAGCCATTCACAGACACTGGCACATGGACAAGAAGTCCGGGTCATTCTAGCACATGCTGAGGAAGGGGTATAGCCCCTGCTGAATGAAGGTCTCAGAGCATGTGACAGTGTCTCCCCCGCCCCACACCACAGTCCCTCAGGACATGAGACCGAGGCTCTCTGCTTGGAGCCATTTTCAGCGTGAAATAACCAACAAAGAGTACAAAAATAAAAAATGACACTGCACTGTGAAAAGGGCGCTCATCCACTCCGTGAGAATTACAGCAATTCTCCCCCCTCAGCTGAGAATAAGCAGGTTTGGAGAATGAAACTTTCACCACTCTCTCTGTGTCCACAGATGAGTGGAAGAATCAGTCATGCTGACTGGGGCTGGGGGTGCAAACAGATTTCAGTGAGCAATGGAGATTGAGGGGACCTCGACTCCCAAATCTCGACTCTACATTCTGTACATTTATGGTGCCCTCTATTCACTGCTGTCCACGGCAGCCAGGTCCCCATCTCTCTAAGAAGCGCACACCCAGTACCAGGGGGAAGAGAGGTTTGGGGGTCGATTCCCAGTCAGTGCTTCTGGACCCCCAGTGACAAAGGACAGCAAGAAACACCCTGGGATAAAGAGGCAATGGCAAGTTTCACAGGGAAACAACTCAGAAAACATCTAGCAGAGATTTTATACTTATTTTATGAATGAGGTTTAAAAAACATCCTGCACAAAAAGCCTTTCTGGCTTAATCAGGACGTTCCCAGATCGATTTGAACACAGAATCTTTTTCTCTTAAAATTCAGAATAATTATTACTACGTCGCACAACAGCTACACAGAGCAGCCAGAAAAACAGCACTGCAGGCTTCCTCAGGAAAAGGGGACACAGTTTCCTAGCTTTGTGAAATTCAAGCCTCCTTACCGTGAATCGCACAATGTAGAAGAGGGGAGCTTCACTACACTGAGTTGAGGTAGCACTATGCTATTTCACTGGACTTGTTGATTCTTTCAGAACTAATTTATAGCCACTTTCTAAGGTCAGGAAGTTGGTGAGCCTCTTCACAAATGTAATTTTACACAATCTTTACAGTCTTTGTTCAGATTAAGCATTACTATCCCCATTTTGTGATTAGGAAACCTAGCATGAAAGAAATTAATGGATTTTCCTAAAGTCACATGACATTAAATGGTGGAGTGAAGAGCTGGATTCAGGTCTAGCTAGATTTTGAACCTATAACCCTTACAGTTTGTCAGTGGTAATTCCCAGCAGCACAAGAGAACCCAGCCTGGGAAGAGACTAAAGTAGAGGGACACGATCCAACTTGAGGTGACAGAAGAAGTCTGTGACAGCAGAGAAACCCTCTGCCAGCGGGCAACAAAAGAGACCAAACACTGTGCAAGAAATGAGTATTGCAGAGAAAAGGATAAGAAATGCAAGAAACCCTAAAAGCCATGATGAAACACAGTGCTTACGAATAAAGGAGTTAAGAGAAGAGTTGATGCAATGAAAAATATGCAACCAATTTTTAATGCTGTAGATTTTGGTTAGTATGAAAAATAAATGTTTATGAGAAATTGTGAAGTAAAAAGAGCAAGTTACAGAACAGATTGCAGACTAAAATCCCACTTGTGTAAGAATAAGATACATATGCTTGAATATGCATAGAAAATTTTTGGAAGGATGTATAAAAAGCTGTCATTAGTGGTTACCTCGGGGATGTAGCAATGTAAGATTCGAGAAGATTCAGGGGAATTTTCCTTACTGTTTTGCATCCAACTGTATTGTTTGAGGCTTGTACCAATATCACACATATGTCTGTAACAGAGTAAAACATAAGGATGCAGGAAAGAGATTTCTGGGTTAACCCGACAGCAGGTGGAGATATGTCTTCATCAAATACACATGTAGACACCATATGGGACCCAAAGTGACAACAAAAGAAAACTAAAGCTAAAAAGTATTTCTGAAATAAGGCAGTATTTTCATGTATGGAGGTAATGATTCCAGGCAAATGAAAGGACACACATACAATCCTCACCATGAAGCTAAACAAGAAGGAGAATGCAGAGATGTTTCTTGCACTGACCCCAGGAGGTGGCTGCCACCCAGGCAAGGTGTCCTGTTCCCACTCCTGTCTATACCCCCTCTTCAAACAAATTCGGGTCCTCCAAGCCACAACAGCCCAGAGGGAATGGGTGGAAACGATGCTCTATTCTCCAGGAATACAGACTTCCCTGAGCACACTGAACACTGGTCAGGCAGGAAGTACACAGGCCCTAAGGCATTCTCTAGACACTGCTACAAAACAGTAAGAAAGAATGCATACACTGTAAAATAGGGATAATTAACTATGAAGAGAGAACGGTTTGAGAAGGGAGATGAAAATAATACTATTTAAGAACAACAATCTCAAAGAAAGATGCAATTGCAAAACCTACTGTTTACAAGAAGCAATAAACAGCAAAACCCACATTGCAGAAAATTTAACCAGTGCTATGGAGGACAGAGCAAAGTTGCTTTATCAAAATGCAGAGTAAAAGGCGGAAATAAAAGTGATAGGCATCGCGGTGATGTCTCTGAGATGAATGTTGCCTCTCTGTGTATTTCCGTGTATTTCCTTTTCTCTGTTTTCCTTTCCCCAAGGACCATTTTATGCCTCTATCCTACACTGAAGACACCATTTCTTAAGAAATTCCTGAGCCACAGGGAAGACAACAGAGGGAAGGAATCTTTTGGAACCATCCTTGGTGGCAGGGGTGGGGAAGAGGCAGGAAGGGTAGGGGGCCAAGGGTCTAAGCAGGCAGTAGAAAGGCATTTATTCATAAAAGGCTGAGGAAAGAGTGAAAGAGTGGGAGGGGCTGACTCCCTTGAGCACAGCTCTGCCCCAGGTCTCTGTGATGATCTCTGATGGCCACCACGTCCCCCTTGTTGGAAGGACTCATGGTCCACCGGCTGGGAGTGTCTGTCAGGCTCCTTTGGGAATTGCCTCATCTCAAAAAATCCCCCTCATCTTGCAGGGCTAGATCCTCTTTCTCACATGGTTCACATCCAAAAACTGTTCAAGACAACATTATAAAACTAACCTTCCTACAAATCAAGTCAATTTTGAAGAACCAGTCTGTTTTCAAAACAAGCTGCAGTATACGGCAGTGCAAGTTTAAGGCTGCGTCACGGCCTGCCTGCATCCCTATCCAGTGCTCTGTCGTTCATTTGTGCAGGTGTGGGTCCTAGGAGAAGCACCTTCAAAGCCTCCTGACACTCCAGCTCATAAGTGCACCCAGGAGACACTGATTATCACCCCTGGACCACCTGGGAAGCCCTGGATTATACACTTCCATAGAGCACAGAGCTCAGATATCCTTGCAGGTGGAAATAAGACAAGATAACTTCATCCAGTTGCTAAGAGAAGACCGAACAGAACTACTGTAAGAATTTCCCTGTAAGTGGTGGAATCATGAACAATTGCTGCTTCACTTTGAAGCAGACCAAGAAACCATGGTACAATAAATCCTGGTACAGTAATTGCACATTCTAAGTATAACAGCTCTTATACACTAATATCTCAATTGCAAATGGGAGCACCAAGTTGCTAGGAGAATGACTTGTTGGATCAGAGACCCACCTGTGCAGTACTAGCCATGAGCAAGACTAGCAAACTGAAGACATTATCCAAACCAAAGAAGAACCCTTGGACACTTGAGCACTTCAGCCTTGGATATGCAAAAACAATGGAACTTTTGTGCAGATATATACGAAATATACAAGCAACTGAACACAGGACTCCATCCAGCGATAAACCCACCCCTCTTATTTAACGCTCTGAAAGAGAATAGCTGTAATCATTGCGGGATAAGAGTATTTGCTATTTTGGTGCAGATTTCATGTGCAAAACAGAAAACCTTTCTAATAACTGGGGAAGTAGCTCTAACTATTCAAATGAGGTAAATAGAAAATTACTGCTCATGTATATCTCCCTAGAAATGTGTTAGACTAATTTCTAAATCAGAAATCTTTTTTATACCAGGTGGTAAGTTTTCAGATTAGGGTGAGTCTTCATTTGTTAGAATCTTGACTCATCCTTGGTTAGAATTTGAGAAGCAAGTGGTTGATCCATCTGCAATATGTGACTCCAGACCTAAAACCATGGGAGATTGTAATCAATGTCCCCAGAATGGTGGGAGGCAAAATGAAACGAAAACTCTGAGGACTGCTTTGCAAAAAAGGTCAGTGGACTACAAAAAGAGTACAACTCCCATCTTGTCAAGAGTGTAGAAACAACTGCAAGGGCAAAGAGCGCTTGTTTCTTTTTTGAAGCAGAGACAACTTTTCTGCAGCATCACTGCTGGAGGCTGAGGTATGTGCAGGTGGACTGTAATATGCTTAACTTGTTTATTTTTTGTAACTCAGATTTTTGAGTGGCTGAAATACTGTCATGAAACTTTGGGATCACTGTTCTGTAAGTGGTGAAATTCCTTTGCAAAACTGCTTTAATTTTTTTCTAGTCATTTGCAAAAAATCTATTTAGACTTCATATGTGTTATATTATGTACTACAGCCAATATCATGTAAGGTTTTAAATTTATTTGTCTAGATTTATATAAAGCGACCTCTTAAAATTTTTAACATTTACTCACTTGCAGTGGTGGTTTCTTATCCATTCTTACTTTGCAAAGTTATTTTGTTGGTTTTTAAAAATTATTTCATGAGGTTTTTTTTTAAACAAACTGCCTTATGCATTTATTTTGATTAATTTAGGAAAGATATTCAGACTCAAACACGATCGTAAAAGCAAAAAGCATAAGGTTATGAATCCCGCCTCCACTTCCTTCCCTCTGATCAGTGTGTCCCTCGCAGAGCCCAGAGTGTGCCGGCTTCTTCATGTCAGCCGCGGGCCATCTTGAGCTGGGTAAGTGACACTGTGCTCCTCCTCGTCTTCGAGCTGCTGTTATCCTTGGCCCTCTGTACTTCCATATGTATTTTAGAATCAGTTTGTCAATTCCCCTCAACCTTACCATCTCCCTTCCTGCAAGGCGCCGGGACTTTGATAAATACCACTTGGCTCTAGTGAGAGTGAGATTATTCATCGTGAAACTCAGCCATCGGCTTAATGAGGCACCAGATGCCCTCACCATATGAACTTCTGTCAGTTATTAGAGCCAAGCAAGTCAGGGAAGTTAGGAGGGAGACGCACAGTAGACACAGCAAAGTCACATCCTGCATGGGGTGGGCTAATACTCCAGCCACGGTCCTCTGGGGTAGCGCTGAGAAGAACAGAGACAAATCGAACTTTGCCAAGCCTCTGTCGGGCTTTGGAAAGAGGAGTCATTTAGGAATCTCTTAGAGGGAACTTTTACCCTCACTGCAGCAGGCCAACACACACACCAGTGGGGTAATATGCTTTCTACTCTGAACAATTTATTTTAGGTTTCTGAGTGGCTGCTTTATCAAGTGTCCATGGGTGCTAAGAATTCCTAATCTTTCAAAGTCAGAGACTCTTTCTGAAATTGTGTTTCTATGGCACAGGAATAACATTTTCAGTCAGTGTAATGGATCTGCCTAGTCAGAACAGCCAGAAGGGCATAGTAAACAGGAAAACTGACCGGACTTCTACAGATCTATGCAGGGGCTACAGAAAGGCCAGCGCTGCCCTCAAACCTAGATGCCAGGCTTGCTTGATGGGCTCTGCCCTCCATCAGGACAGAAAGTGTGAGAAAAGGGAAATTGGATGGGCATAGAGGCAGCTCCTAAATTAAATGAGCCGATTTCCAATATGTAAGGCTTTTGTGTGTACAGTGTAGACCGATTTCCCCGTAGTGTATACAGATGTCAAAAAACTTTCAGATACATTGAATATCACCATATGAACTCATCAGTCATCCTATGCTAAAGAAAATCAATGAAAAATTAGAGGAAAATGAAGGTGCCCCCATGCTGACCCTACCTCACCAAAGTGGAGCGTCCCATTCAAAGGGTTGAGGGTATCCTTCGCTTTCTCCTCCAACACCCACTGAAGTTGGACAGCTCCTCTTCCTCCCGGGGACCGGACGACCGTCAGTGTCACACAGGAATCAGGGTCATCGGATAGAAGGGACTCATCCACCGTCACCTGGAAGAAAGAAACTCTGGTAAGGCAAGAGTAACAGTGATGATGACGACAGGAGAAACAAAATCTTACTTCTGCATGCAATCACTGCAGGGTTTGAATTTAGAGTTCTCTTCACGGTATATTATAATCACATGGCAGAAAACAAAAGCGTTTCATTCTCCCCAGACAGTCAAGTACTGGCCATTTCTTTTCCTTGTTTGCAGTGCGATACAGCACGCAGCTGAATGCTGGCAGGAGGCCGCTGACACTGGCTGTGACTCTGCACAGCCCTCCTGTCTGTCCGGTGGCCCGAGAGGAGGCCCAGGGCCTGGAGGAGGTCAGAAGCCAGGGGGAGAAAAGTGTCCTCACCTGTCCATCGAGCAGGGGCACTAGGGTGAGACTCTTACATGAAGAAATAAAGGCACCGAGATTTGGGGGTTCTTTGTGATGAAAACTAAGCTTCCCACAGGTCTAAACTGTCCCCTGAATTATCTGGTTTTCCAACTTTAGTAAGTCAAACATGAACAGTTTTAGTAATCTGATATAAATGAGAAAGTTTGGAATTAATTTACCAGTGTTATTCTTCTTCATGAGTCCTTATTAAGGGATCTATTTCAAGTGAATTGCTTATGCTGACCTGTGAACCTGTAATATCCACATGGTATGTTAACTTAAAATATAACGACGCTTCCCACTTTCAACACAGAAACTTAACAAGCATGTAAAACAATCTCATTTCATTTTTCTTATGAGATTTCTGCACTGGAACCAAGAATGGAGATTTGGGGCTAACTGATTCTTTTTGAGCTTCTATCATGCATGGGTTCCTATGTATGTACCACATTGCCCTTGTGAGCAGCTTATTTATTTGCACAGGTTTGTACTCACGGGTTTTTCCCAATGTTCTTCAGATTTCAACCTACTCTGTGTCACAGAGCAATGCAAACAGAATGACTTTTGGGTACACAACACTGTACACTGTTCACACATATCAAAAGGTCAACTCAGGTTATCAAGGGACATAGGCTACCAGGACAACAGCCACAGTCACTGAGCAACAAGCCTCTTACTCTCCCAATAATAAAAGCAGCAGCTGGCACTTACTGAGGACACAAGGGCTTTACACGCAGCAGCTCATTTATTCCTTATAGTGCTTATGAGGAATAAAATTCATAGAGTAGGGGTTGGGTAACCTAAACCTTTTAGATTTTAAAACAAATTGCGACTTGGAGGCTATCACAGTTAGATCGTATTTCCAATCCCGCCTAAATTTAGAGCACTAAAGTTTACAACAGCAGATTAGACAAAATGAATGAACTAAGTGTGAGCAGTGACGAATCTTCATTTTCTGTACAGAAGAAAAGCTTAAAAACACATTACCCAATTCTTGAGTCGGACAGTTTGATGCCATTAAAATCAAAAGCAGCATTATAAGATTTCACTAACTGGAGATGTGAACATCAAATCCTATTTTATAATCTAAGCTTAAAAGTTAATATAGATTTCATAAAAATGATTTTCATATTCATGTGCATTAAAACATGCACATAAATGCTGCATATCTGCAAAGAAATATGGCATGGCTGGAAATACAGCAAGACTTGCTATATCCAAGACTTGCTACGCTGCCTGGAGACAACTACATCTACTTTTTCAGTGACCATATCACTAGGCAACCATTAGGCTGTATTTATATCCTCGAGCCCTGGGACTCTCAGCTCTGACAGGCAAGTTTTAGATTGAACCTTGGGTCCCAGGGGTACAAAAGAGAAAGCGTGTTAGAGCAATTGGCTTAACCTTAAAAATGACTTTTGGTGATTACTGACTTCCTATAAATGATAATGTAAAGGGAGTACATTGTATAGGGCCAGAAAAGTTGCTGAGTACACAGGAATTATCTAAGGATTTTTATGACTGTTTCACCTGAGAACTTTCTTTAATAGGCAAAAATCATAGTAATTATGACATGATGATCATGTCATAATAATTATGACAGAGTTTATGGTGCTTTATATTTGAAATATGATGATAATGAAGTAATAGCCACCAAACCTGCTCATAGATATTAAATTCTCATGGTTAGTTAAATTCTGTTTCCTCCCTTGATAGTTGAGCCAGTAATAACTGGGTATTATAGTTTGTGTTTGGATCCCCTGGCCTCATGCAATGATGGAGGCGGCTGAAACTAGCATTTGTGATTGGTTCCTTGTCTAGTGCTGGGACTGGAGGTGTGAGTGCTGCACCCGCCTAAGGGCAGAGTTGGCATACAGTGTCAGGGAGGGAGGGAGGCTTGCTTTCCCCTTTTGCGCTTTTCACTCTGTTGCTTGCGGCTGCCACAAATGGCTGTGCCTCAGTCAGGCCACCCTGCCTTGGAGCTAGCTGAGTATGGACTGAAACTTAAAAACAACAACAACAAAACTGTAAGCTAAATAAACCTTCCTTTGCTTCACTTTGGGCATCAGGTATTTTGTCTCCACAATGAGAGAAAAGTAACCAAGATACTGGATTCCCTCCTTTGAGTCTTTGAAGAAAACAGCTAATGAGAAATAAGAGGGAAGAAATAGGACTTGGGGGCAACTGCGGGGTTCTGTTCAAAATAAGACAGTGGATGCTAAAAATCCTTCAGCAACTGCATCCCAGTGTGGGTGAGGCCAGCACTATAGCATTGTGCACTTGGAACAGGATGGAGGTCTGGTGTTAGGGCAGGTAGAAAATAAAGGGGTGCAAAACAGCACAGGAGCCTGTTTCTGTCTGTCACTGCCTGTGTTAAGAGCCATCACTGCTATCACACAGTGTGCGTCGATCACTAGACTGACCTCTAAATTGCAGGAAATTCAAGAGACACCTGAAGAGAGACGCAAGTGAAGCTGGTAATGAAGAGTTCAAAAGCTTTAAAAATACTCTATTCTATGGAAAACTACATTAAAAAACTGGCCCAGGGCAGAGTACTCCCCTGATACACTGAACTTACAGTTTGTTCTTCAAATCCAAATACTCCGAATGGTGAATCATTTTGTGGGATAACGACAGTTAACAGAACATCTTCACCAAGGGCGCCGCCTCCCGACACACTGGTCAAGGCCAGGCTGAACATCTCAGCAGCTTCATACTCAGCATCGTCAGTGATGGTGATTTCTATCATTGCAGTAACCTGCAGAAGAAAGGGAGGAAGAGAGTGAAGAGAGGAGAGAGGAGGGGAAATGGGAATTCTTATTCTTGAAAACAATGGAATGTAAACTGTAACATCCACTGTGCAAACAGAAAACCTGTGTGTGCTGGGTATTTCATGATATCAAGTGGAACCATAAAAATTGTCACAGTCGAAATCAACTGATAACAAATGCTGGCAAGGCTGTGGGGGAAAAAGGAACACGGCTCCACTGTTGGTGGAAATGCAAACTGGTGCATCCATTATGGAAATCCATATGGAGAATTCTCAGAAGTCTAGGATTGGAAGCCCCATTCAATCCAGCTATTCCCCTCCTGGGTATTTTCCCAGAAGAACTGACAAGTTCATATCACAGTGATATATGTGCACCCATGTTCATAGCAGCACAATTTGTAATAGCTAAATCTTGAAAACAGACAAGATGCCCATCAAATGCAGAGTGGATGAAAAAGATGTAGTATTTTTATACAATGGAATATTTCTCAGCTATAAAAAAGGATGATCTTGAGGCCTTCATAGGTAAACGGAGACAACTTGAGACTATCCTATTAGTGAAATAAGTAAGAATCATATTTATAAATATCACATTGTGTCTCTAGTGTAAAAAGTAATAAGAACTGTAGGAGTAACAAAACCCCAAATGAGTGATTGCTATTGTAATAAAGAGGAAAAGAAAATGCTTTAAGGGATATAATTGCATGTATGTTTGAGTGTGTAAAATAGATGACCATATTGCTGAATCTTTGTTGGATCGTTGAGCAGAACTGTTAGCAGTCTCACTGTTTGAATTGCCTACTACGTATCCTTTAATTTTGTAAACAACTATATCCAAGATGACAATATGTCATTTATCAACTAGTGATTTCTTAGGGCTTTTCCCCCTTGTTTTTCCTTTTTTCCTTTGGAATTCTGTATTGTTGCTACCCTTTTTTTCTGTTTTGTTTCTTTTTTCTCTTTAAATAAAATTTTAAAAAATGCTTTCCAGCTTTATGATAATTGTTGGCTCATAGATTGCTGAGAAACATGTTACTTGATTTACAAATATTTAGCAAATTTTGTTCTATTACTTATGACTTAATGTTTTTTTGAACTATTAGCTTCATATTTATGATTACATATTTATGATGTCTTGTTGACTAATTTGTCCTTTGTCATTTGATATATTCTCTTTTTATGGCCAATAACATTCTTTGTCTTAAAATCTACTTTATTCAATATTAACAATGTCATACCAAATTATTGTTAACATTTACATTGTACATATATTTTTACTCATTTGCTTTGATTCTCTTTTTACACAGAGTGAGTTTCTTGCAGACAGAATTTCATAGATTCTTGAATTCATATCCAATCTTATAATGTTTTTCAATTGAATTGCTTAGTCATTTTCATTTAATATAATTGTCAATATAGTTGACTTTAAGTATACTACTGTGCTATTTGTTTTGTATTCTTTCATTTGTTCTTTGTTATTTTCCAGCCTTGTTTTGAATTAATTTTTTAGTGTTAGCCTTTATTGCAATTCTAGGCTTAGTAGATGGTGTGTGCCTGTAACCTCAGCACTCTGCAAGGCTGAAGCAGGAGGGCTTCAAGTTTGAGTTCAGCCCACACAACTTAGTACCTTGTGAGAACTTGTGTCAAAGATAAGAAATAAAAAGGGATGGGAATGTGTCTCAATGAGAAAGCCCTAGTTTCAGTCTCCAGTTCCAACAAAAAATCTGCTGGTGATTTTTCATTATGCATCTGCATATTTATTTGAATTTGGTTTATACACATGGCAAAGAACATAGTTGTACTAACTCCTTTTTTAGTAATAAACTCACATAATTTGACTTACAATGAAAATTATTGTTAATCAGTATTTCAGGTCATCTTTGATTGTGTGGATACTTACAGAAAAAAGGGAAAAGTTGTAAAAGCCAGCGTGGTGGCAAATGCTTATAATTCTAGCACTGTAGGAGGCTGAGGCTGGAGGAATGAAAATTTGAGATCAATCGGGAAATTTAGCAACTCAGTAAGACCTTGTCTTGAAATTTAAGAAAAAGGGCTGGAGATGTAGCTCAGTGCAAAGGTCCTGAGTTTAATTGCCAGTACCACACGCACACACACACACATGTGCGCACACACACACAAATGAGAAGTTGCTTTTCACTAACAAATACAACTTTATTAATCCAGTTAATGGACCAACAAATTACTTCAGTTTCTAAAGCTTACTATCTTACATGACAAGCTCTTCTTGTCACAGTTGGAAGGCATGCAATTTTTTTCAGGTGTATTTTGGAAGAAGCATTACCTTAAAATGCAATTGAAATATTCAAGCATCATGACAGGAAGGCAAGTGAGTAATTATGTAAGCAATATGTCAACTTTTATTGTACTATGAAAATAACTACAGGGTTCAGATAAAAGTAAATGGAGTTGTAGAAATAACCACGGAAATCACTACCACCATTTGAGAGAAACTTGGTAAAGGAGAATTATTAACCAATGAGAAAAGATGATACAATAATAAGGAAGAGATGCCTAAAGAAGTAATATCAGCAAAAATCTTCACATTAAACGAAATCTTGGAGGAATTTTATAACAATGAAAGCACAAAAAGTAGGTTTTGGAAGCTGATACATCTTTATAAGGCAGTTTGATGCTTCTGAAATGCATAAAAAATAAGCTTGCTTCATAGGGAAAGTTACACTTGGAGAAGTACTGTTCATATCAATTTTGATATGTTTACAAAACAAACCTTTGTATACATTTATAATCAATAGATATTAAATGTTTTTACACTATATTTATAGGTCATAGAACAACTGGAATTATTGTTCTTGATTAGAAAGATCACTTCCAACTTCCCTTCCAAATTTCACACTGCTTGTCATCTGCATTTATATTTTGTTTCTGGAAAGTATTATTGTGTGTGCCTAAAGCAGTCGATTATTTTTTTGAATAAATTAAAAAAATTAGAAAAACCAAAAAAAATTATTGTTGTCTTCCACATTTATAATACAGCCCACTGGCTTCAAATAGTTTTTGCAATGTGGGGAAAAGAGAGGCAGGGGAAAAAAACCCTCAAGTTTTCTGTTTCTGGTTGTTTATGATCAGTTGTTAGCTCACATCTCTGGGTTTATACTAAGTTTCTATCAATTTATAACTAGCACTGGGTTTGGCCAGGCACAGTGCTGTGCATTGGTGCTGGCAACCACTGAGTTAATGACCATTCACACATGCAGATCCGAATGCACAGAGCACCTGAGATGTGCCCCAAGGGTACAGAGTGCCTAGGGATGCCCTGAGGGCATGGGGTCCTGGAGGTGAACAGGGAGGCAATCCAGCCTGGACAACACAGGTGCAAGAGGCAAGCCAGTCAAGCAAAGGGGCATCGTGTGACAAATGTCTAACTAAACAACACACTGCAGTGGGTGAGCAGTCTCTTCCTCCCACTTGGAAGGAGCGCTCTACCTGACCCCAGCTTCCTGTCTCTATCTTTATTTTCTTCATCCTCTTGTTGTTCTTCCCCCTGGGAACTTAGAGAGCTCTTGCAATCCCAGCTCCTCTGGAGGCTGTCACTTAGGGGTCAGGCCAGGCTGGGCAACTTAACAAGACCCCATCTCAGAAAATAAGAAAAGGTCCAGCTTATGATTTCCCAACTATACTCTTGGAGGCTGAGATAGGAGGATCCTAAGTTCAAGTCCAATATGGGCAACTTAGTGGGACCCTGTTTCAAAGTAAACAAAAAAGGATGAGGATGTAGCCCAGTGGTAAAATGCCCCTGAGTTTGAGCCCCAGTACAAAAAAAAAAATCCCAGCTATATATCCATATTGAAAGTATTTTTTCTGTTTTCCACAGGTAAATTTTAGCAGTCTGACATACCATTAACCAGAAAATAAATTTTCTTCTATGTGAATCCACCCAAAACTCTTAGCAATAGAGAAGAGCAGGAAGTCTAGATGCCTCACTCAGAAAGAAACTTGAATACAGCCAAATGCTAAAACAGGAGCTCATTAAAACCTCTGCACCTCAGACTTGTGCTGCAGAGCACAGCAATCTCCCCACATTACATGAGCTTTAAGAGCTGCAGTGGCCCTGGGGATGCCAGCAAATAATGAATCTTCAGCTTCATGCTCAGAATAAAGTGCTGGTGCTAAAACCATAATCGGAAGGCCACCTCAGTCAAAAGTCAATTTGTTCTCTGCTTTTAATGTACAAATCTCATTTATTCTTTTTTTCCTTCTTTTATAGGAAACATGTCAAAGTTTTCAATCTGGCAATAAAAAATCATGACTTCAAAAACATTCACAATAAGAGGTCTTTCTGGGTAGGAACATGAAGGAAAATCTAGATTTGTATGCTTATCTTTTAGTAGTATGGACTATAGTCCTTGGAGCAGCCGGGGAAACGCATCTAGGCAAAGACAAGGCTACTAAAGACAGCTCTGCTGTTTGAAGTTATGAACATATTCATGGTCCTTTATTCTTTTCCACTTACTGATTAAAGTTTTATTACAAAGCTTATTCTTAGGAATTATAAAATGCCCAATTCATAAGACTCACACCACTTGTGGATAATCTTGTTATTTTTAATATCACTAGACCTAAATCCAGAATATTTTTTCAAAATCTTGTTGAAGTTTAACTATTCTTTGCTTTTACATCATTTTAGCTTTTTTTTTTTTTAGAGTTATAAACTAAGTTTTGGATATTAATTCAGAAATGCGTATGGTAGTACTGAAAATTCTAAAGTACAAATTTTCTATTTATGAATACTGCATAAAAAAAACCAAGGAGCACTGAGATAATTTAGTTCATCAGGCAGCTTTTTTATGCACCCCTATGTCAATTACTGTTTTTTGTTTTCTTTTTTGTTGCTACCTGGAAACAAACTCATGACCTCACCTTTGCCAGGCAGGTGCTTGTGCCGCTGAGCTAACTCTCTAGCCCCTTAATTACTGTTTTATAAGTTCTATTTTAACTGGAATCCGATGGGGAAGTTCAGACAAGGGTGAGATTCTGGCCTCAGAACCCACCCTTCCTGTGCCATTATAGATGATTTGCTCATTCCTATTTCTGCTTGACGACACCTTGAGGGCCCAGCAATCCCTGCTGCACGCTCAGCTCACTCAGTGCCTGCCTGAACCACGTTTGAACTACAAGCAAGAGGATCTAACGCGCTTGCTTGAGAGGCACCTACTTGGCCATCTGCGAACTCCAGCGTCCCGCGCGAAGGTGTGAAGTCCTGGGCGCCAGCGCTGCCCGGTGTGGCTCTCCAGTGGACACTCACGGGGCCAAAGCTCCCAGCCAGCCGCACCACAGGGACCTGGAGCACGCCCAGGGGCGGGGGCAGCTCATGGGCAGCGACAGCTCCGCTGATGTCCTTTAATAAAGATCGGAGGTCAAAAGGCAAGACAGTGGGACTCTCCTAAGTGAGCATTCCCCAGGCTTCTTTGCCCACTTCTCTCTCAAACTGTCTCTTCAGAGTACAAATTCATAGCATGTGTGTAAGCCTGAAATGCAGTGAAAACAAACTTGCTTACACCTTCTGTCTAGTTCAAAGAGAACCAAGGGTCAGTGAATTTGGTTACTTACATGTTTATAAATAATCACATGCAAAACCAATTATTTTGCAGAAAATATAAAAAAACATCAGCAGGGACAGGCTTCTTACTGCCACACTTCTCTAAGTGTGTGAAAGCGCATCTTACCCTGGTAACGTGAAACTGAAAAATGCCCCTGGGATCATCATTTTCTTCGATCACTATCTCAGCCATTTCCCGTCCAGGTCTGTGCATGCGTGGCTGCTCAGCAGGGAAGTCGGGACTGACCAAGGTCACCTCGGTGAGGGTGACAACGAACCCTTCCTCCAGCTCAGGAGCATCGTCCTGGGGGTACGGAGAGATGGAGTTTTATATTATTTAATTTGCATTGGAAACTTGATGTCTTCCAGTAAAGAACGAACGGCATCTATAGGAATTGGCAACTCTATAAACATCAAAAAGATTTCCTTTTGTATTTTCATAACTTCCCACTGACACTTCAGGATCTAGGGGGTATTTAAGAGGAATGGTGGAATCTTCTTCAAAAATAGCAAACAAAATAATTTTTAAAATCTATCATACAATTTTGACCATAGCTTACTGAAAATTTTACATATAATATCCCAAAAGAAATTTAAGAAAAATTGGTAAATTTTATGCACATTTTAAAAGTGAAAGCTCTCAACTTGTAAATCTAGATGTGAATCTATATTTTAATTAATTAAAACACTAAGTTTATTCTTAAACAGGTAATAATTTTAATTTTTAAAAATAATTTTAAAATATAAAAAAAATATGTAGGAAATCTCCTTTCTGCCCTCTCCTTTGCCTTAGATTATCCTCCCCAAGAGACACTACTACATACTATGGCCAATACCACTAGTAATAGTGCTAATATTATTATATATTATACTTATTTAGTGATATGTTTTATAGTACATAAGTTATTAATATAAAATACATCTAAATATGATATTTGATCACATAAATAACACAAATGGCATTACTGCCACTTTCAGTTTTTGTGCCTCATTACAGGTATATCCACATAGCCTCTCTTTCTTTGGATTTTTATACACACACATAGAGAGAGACAGACATAGACACTGGAGTAGCTATGTTGGTGATTAGGCTTATATTGTGTCAATTTGATTGGCTTAAGAAATGCCCAGTGATTAGTGAAGCCCACTTCTGGGTGTGTGTGGATGGGTCCTAGAGGAGTGGCCTTGCTTCCTCTGTGTGGTGAACTAAGCAGCTCTGTTCCCCCCACACCCTTCCACCATGCTGTTTCTGCCCTGGGCCAGCTGACTATGGACTGAATCCCCTGAACTGTAAGCCAAGTTAAACTTCTCCTTCCTGTTGTGGTGCTGGGTATTGTCTTCCAGTGATGGGAGAGCCAAGTTTCATAAAACAGAAAGTAGATACCTAAGACTAAAACTAAGCCATCTGAATATTAGTCTTGATATGAGCAATGGTGTCATGAAATGAAAACATTCTCCTGCCAAAACAACAATAAGAATAACCAGATTGATTTAGGTCCTTGATTCATTCAACTATTAGTTTAAAGCAAACCAGTCCATATAATAGCGGGGCCAACCAGCTATATAATTAAATAAAATAAATGTTACAAAGTCAATTCAGATTATTTTCAGTGAAAAATAAAACTGAAGATTACACCTGTCACTTTTGCAGGCCAGGTAAGATACTTACTCATTATTAAATATTTATTCCAATGTAAAAATCACAGCTTTATGTTTAAAAGTATCCTTTTTAAAAAGGTTTTTTTTACTGAAAATAGCATCACAATTTTACATTTTTCTTCACTTTACATCATAATTATTACAATCTATACTTACTGGCAAAATGGCAACTTTGGCATGAGTTTCTTTTACGTTTTCTTTCATTATTATTATTGTTTCTTGTAAGACATAATCTTCATTCTCAGTAGCTTGATTATTGATGTGCAGTAAGAAATTAGGTTTAGCTATCAAGTGAATGGCAATGTCTCCAAATAGTCCTTTATCTCGAACAATTTTCAACTGAAGAATGGTGATGTTCTCTAGGGGATAAACACGCCCATGTAAATAAGCATTTCTGTTTCCTGTCAGTGCTGTTCCAGGCTCTTGTGGGATGTTCTATACTAGCCTTCCAGACAGCTAAGGAACGAGGGTAAACACAGTGTGTACTACCAAGGAACATCCTCTGCTCTGTCTGCACTGTCCCCAGTGGGGCTGAGAATCACCACCTGCCGCCAGCATTAGGTCTCATTTAAAACCCTCAGTTCTAACTCAGCACGGCCTCCTGGGTTGTGACATCACACGTTATAACTAAAATTATGAAAGTCTCAGGGTGGTGCATATATGAAGGTGGAAGAGAGGTGGTAATTACACAGGCTCAGATGATCCTTTGAAAATGAGTAATTAAATACACAGTCAGCCTTGAATGACCAGTCATTAGAAAAACTGATTTTGTTCTTATACTGAGATATCTAACACAAGGGTCACATGGCAACTAATTTTTATTTTATTTCTTAAATTTTTTTAAGAGTTTAATCTCTTGAATAAAATGAAATTTTTAAAAATGCCTGTCAACATTCTCCCCTGGCCTGTTTCTGATAATTTAATATTGTGTCTTCATTCTCAGATATACCATGTCATTCCTCACACTTACTCGGTGTTTCAGAAATGTTTCATGAACAAAAAATTAACAGGTCCTTTTACTGCACTGTTTTTGTTCTATATTTATGGTATATAAAGTCCTAGCAGCAAAACTCCAGGACGTTTTTTCTACCGGCTCTTTATTTTATTTATTTATTTAGATACTGAGGATCAAACTCACGACCTCACACTTGCCAAGCAGGTGCTCCTGCCACTAAGTCCCTGGTCCTCTCTCAGCTCTTTAAATGAAAGGTATTTGAAAGCTGGGTATTATCTGAAAGTGTTAGAATATTCACATCGTGTATTTCAAACAAATGTTATAAATAACTTTCTTTAAATGAGTAAAATGTCTTTTATCTTCAAAAATTTGTATTGTTTACTATGTACAGAGCTGGGCGTGGTGGCTCAAGCCCGTAATCCCAGCACTTGGGAGGCTGAGGCAGGAGGAAGATTGTGAGTTCAAGACCAGCCTGGGCTATGAAGTGAACTCAAGACCAGCCTGAACTGCATAGCAAGACCCTGCCTCAAAAAGACAAACAAACAAACAAACAAAAAAGTATTTACTATATACAGGAAATGTCGAAAAAATATACGGGGAAATCTGAGTGAGAAAAGAGAAAGCATTTTAAAAAAAAACATGAAAAAGATGAAGTAAATAAAAACCAGTAATGAATACTTCAAGGGCTTAACTAAAATGTTAACATGTCCATTGCATTAGTATATATTTAAAAATTAAACATTTTAATGGTCTTACTGCTGAGCAATTTCATGACCATGAAATTTAATAAAAATAAACAAAAAAGACCACTGTCCACTGAAGTGAAAAGGCTACATGAAAAATTTGCATCTTGGTAAGTGCAGTAGTGACATGACAGTGAAACTCTCCCTGAAGCCCCAGGAGCTGTTCACAGCATTTACCTGTAGGCTCCGCCACTCGAGTGAAGAGAGACCCCGCATGCCAGCCCACCAGGCCGTAGGGGGAGTCGCTAGCTAGTGTGGTGATCACAGACTTGTGTCTTTGCAGGTCGATGGTGGCACCTTTGGCGGGGTCCCTGACACCTTTTGTGGTAATGTTGGTGAGCGTCACAGTCACCACCTCGGATAACTCCGGCGTGTCATCAGCAAGGACAGTCAGAGTGATGGTGGACAGCACCTGGCCCTCAGCAAAAGAAATCTGCAAATTCAGGGACAGAAAATTATTCACTCTGCAGTTATCACCTTACAGTAAAAATACCAGAAAGTTTGCTTTTCTTCTAATACAGTCATAAATAACCAAAGATAGGCAAAGCAATTTAATATGGTTATACAAAATCAGGGACTTTCATGTTAAAATTACAGTTGTTTAGGAAAAAGAACAAAGTGAACTCTTTCTGAATCCTAAACTAATCAAACCTGTAGTCAAAATCTCAAACCCTGTGTCCTCCATGTCATCATACCACAGAGCACAGTCTTTCAAAAAGCTAAGTGCTAGAGGCAACAAGGTAAATAAAGCTCTTGAAAGTAAAAGAAGGTGGCATACAAGTTTGGACATTTTTTTCTCTACACAACTTTTGTCAGAATTGCTACCCACACAGATGTATCACCTGACAATGAATCAGCCAAAATGGCAGAGAGAGAAAGATAAGGAGAGATGGGATCGCACCATCTCTCTCCTCTTAGCGCCTCCGTTGTTTAAAAAGTGAAACCCAAATTTGCTGAAAGCCAGCTGAAGTCCTTGCTCCCGAGCCCTGTCCGCTTCCTGGATGTTATTTCCCATCATGTTCCCCTCTTTCCCCCTTTCCAGCCATGTGACTACAAACTACAGCTCCTCAAATTGGCTGTCAGGTCTATGCCTGACTCTCAGCTCCCCATCCATGGACAGCGAGGAAGAATAAAAACACAAGAACTTGATTAATAAAATCAGGGGTCAGCAAACCGCTGCCTGCTGGCCAGCTCCATTTCCCACAGAGTTTATATGGGACCCAGGCAAGCCTCTTGGATTGCATACTATCTGCCACTGCCAGCCCAGGACAAGTGGCCGCAGGACAAAGTAGTCATAAAAGAGGACAGTGAAGATCCAATCATCTTTCCAATGACACGAGAACTTAGAATTGCTGGCCTATGGTACATAACTGTCCTTTTTTGTGATAACTTTATGAGGGGTCCTTTACAATAGTTCTCAGAGGAGCATCTGGGCAAAACATGCTGAGAAACCTGTGACGCTCAAGGCGAGCTAGGGGACAACCCCTCTTCCTGGAGGGCGCTCCCTGCACCCCCTCCTTGCAAGTCATCCTCTCCTCTGGTCATCTGGGTTCCCAGGGCACAGTTTAACCCTGTGCCCAGCACTGCAAGCTGAGAGCCTCCACCTGGAGCCCTTCCCTCAGCTGTGGGCACCACGGCTCCTAGGTCCTCACGGGTGACAGCGTGTGGCTGCAGCACGCATCTCCCAGGGCCACACCCCATCCACAAAGCAGCCTGAGGAGGAGAACCGCTAAAGTGGGGGTGCCAACAGCCCAGCCCCAGACTTGGAACAACACCACAGGACTAGCTAAGTTGCAGAAGCCGCCCACATGCTCCACCTCAGTTGCAATTGCTTGTGGGCCAGGCGAGTGTCACACTTCTGACGCATCTGTCGGTCGGTTGGGAAACCCAGCTGACACCATCCCACAACACGGCTCACTCTGTGTTGGGGTGTTGGGTTGGGCGTTTTACACAGCTCTGTTTCCTATTTGCTGTTTCCACTTTGCCTACATCTCCACCTCAGCTTCCCATTCCTGGTTTGGTGGCTTGGTTGTATTTTTCCGACAGTATCCATACACTCCAAGTTTTATGTACTGAACCAAAAAAAGGGGATGATCTTTTCTTTACAGATCAGCTTGGTTTCACAGGAGAACACACTAACTGCAACAATGAAACTAACTTTAAAGCGCACAGAGGCGATGAGGAGGGCCCTGGGGCTGACCCAGCCAACTGAAGTCTGTCGCTCACCAGGCACAACTTGGCGCTGTGTGTCAGCAGTAACCATAATACAGCAGCCTTCCCGGGCTCTGTAAATTACATACCACTCCCGAGGTAGGAAATACGTCACTGACACTTCCATCGGCTTCCCACGCCACTGTCACACGACCGTATGTTCCTTTTAAGCGCTCGACATTCAAGGTGACCAGGCTGTCTTGCTCCATTTCCTCCACTTGTTTATATAATGAATTCTGCCAGAATACACAGAGTCACACGGGGTTACCGCCAGGTACCTCAGCTGTCTTTTCTTTATTTCATGTTGCTAGGCATTTGCAGACTTCACAGTGTAAAACAGCGCAAGACTACAGGTGAACGCTAACAGTTCAAACACAGTTAAGTAATGCAGGGATTTAAAAATATTATTTTAAGGTAACTGAAATACTAAAGTAAAAAAAAGTCTTAATTTTTATAGGATTGTTTTTATTTTTGTCTTTTTGTTTAAATATTTATCAAACTTGGCCCAATGAACATACATCACTTTTACACTCAGCATATACTTTTTTTTAAAAAAGTAGCACACAGCCTATAAGTTTGTAGAACATAAAGGATGTGAGTCAGTGTAGTTTGAAAGCTCCTTTTTCCTGGGTGAGATGTGGTCCTTCCCCCAAGTCTGTCTTCTATTGGTAAAGTAAGACTTGGACCTGCATGGTCTCCAACATGTCACCCAGCTATAATGGTGTCTTGAGAATTATTAGGGTGCCCTTTCTGATCATTTGCAAATGTCTCTCGCCCTTAAACCCACATGCTCCTGCAAGACAACCCATTTCTACTGATGGTGTTGCATTCTCAGCTCATGGTCTTTACAAGTGGTTTTCCACCAGAAATGCCCTTTATCTCATGATAGAATCCCTGTCTTCTCATCTATGCATCCTACCCCCTTCACATTTGTTCCAAACTAATTTTAATCTCTGTGTGACTGTAACATTTTTTATAAAACACACACAACACCTCTTGCCAATCTTGTAATGAGCTTTTCCTTGAAATGAACACTTTAGATAATCCCTTCTTAAACACCAGTAGCTTCTCCATAGTCAAAACAGCAAAAACATGGAACATAAAGTTATTTTTATCTTTCCAGAAAGATTTTTCATGTCTTTTTACTATGGTAATTTGAAAAAAAGACTTGCACATTAATTTCTTAAACCTTATCAAAGTCATTTAGCATGTGAATGAGAGTAGAGAGCCTATTCTATGTTATATTGTGCACAAAATTTTAACACTTTGTTACAGATGTTGGAGTAGAGATCCTATCCTATGTTACATTTTACACAGAATTGTAACACATTGTCACAGATGTTACATGGCAATAAAATCTTGCTCAAGACAATCAGACATTCCTGAAAAAAATGCCTCAATTTTAGAATATGCATAGAATAATTCAGAAAAGACAATTCCTTTATTTATTTATTTTTTGGTACCAGGAATCAAACTCAGGACCTCACACTTGCCAGGTAGACCTTGTGCCACTGAGATATATCCTCGGCCCCTCTTTTTATCTTAAAGAAGCTCCACATCCTCCATGTATGAGAGTTCGTAAGCGAAGCCTTTAGGAAGCCGGGAAGCACTCAACTAGAAAACAGTCAACACCTGCTAAATCTCAAAAGCTGTCTGGACAGCACCTTGCCTTGAAGAATTCTGCTGAGCAGACAGAGGGCCCAAATCCCGCCCCTTGCATATGACAACATGACCCTGCTTGAGGTGCTCGGAAGCTGGGCACTGTGCACCGAGGGATGGCCTGTGCCACAGCTCCTGGGCCCGAGGGTGGAACAGCGCTGGAGCCCAGCTCCAGCATCTGCTTCCCCAGAGCCAAGCACAGGCTCGCCGTGCCCTGGCGTGTGCCAGGTGCTCCTGGGACAGAGGAACAGCTGTACTCAGAGCAATGCCCTTGCTCCCAGTGCCCTTTTCACCCCCAATGAAAAGACAGAAATGACAGCACTGGCAGCACCATCACAAAGAAAAGGAGGCGTGAAAGGACACAGAGAGACGGTGGGGACATGGGTCTCAGCCTCTCTGGGGGAGACGTCCAGCCTCGGCTGCAAGAAAGGAAGGACACAGGAGCACTTGGCGGGGACAGGTGGGGACGGGGTCCTCCTCCGGCTAGCTCCCCCAATGCAGGGAGGTCTGCGCCCTGTGTCTACACTGCCCTGCCCAGAGCCACCACCCATACCCGGTGCTGAGCCCTGAGTGCAGCCAGTGTAGCTGCAAACAGGAGTTAAACAAGGATGCAGTATTCACCAGGAATTGTATGCAGTTTACTTCGAGATGCTAATTGTACCTGAGATATACCGAGTTAAGTGCAGCATTCATTTGACCTGCTCTTTTTCTTCTCCTCTAACTGTGCCTTCAGGAAACTTCAAAGTTACACGCGAGGCTCTCACACTGCTACCTGGCCTGAGCTGCAGGGATGGGACAGCCTGGACCTCATCACCTCATCGTGATCGGACTCTTAGAAGCAACAACTGAGGACATCCATCAGTGCCCCTGAGCACCAGTCTCCTCACCCCCCTGCACTGTCCACATCCTGACGAAGGGGAAACTCCTGCCCCCGAAGCTGTGCCGTCTTTCCTGAATGGCTGCACGCATGTCTTAACTGATCCATCGCCGTGCTTACCCACTTGCTGTGTGTCCTCAGGACTCTGGCCAGTGGGCTCTTTTTGTTTTCTTAATTATGAGTACAGATTTGCAGTATATAAGCATTACATTTGCTGTGGGGAGCTGGCACATGTACATATCACATCTTAATTCTATTTCCTCTTCCCCTTCCCTACATCTCTGTTTCCCTCCCAATTCCAAAAAAATCTATCTCCTATTTCCCATCATCTATCTTTTATTTTGCTCTTTAATTTATTTGTATTTTTTCCACCTATGAGAAACCATGCAGTATGGAAGCTCATGTGTCTGGTTTATTTCACTTAACATGGGCTCAGGGTGAACCCATTTTCCTACCAATGACTCAAGTTTATCTTTCTATGGCAGAGTAGTGCCCTATGGTGTGTAAACACCACATGTTCTTTCTCCACTCATCTGCAGATGGACGTATAGGGCACTTCCAAGGTTTAGCCACTGTGTGCTGTGTTGCTGTAAATAGGTGGACAGGTGTCACTGTAACGTGGTGCTTTGACTCCCTTGGGAAGATACCTAGAAGGGGGATAACTGGGTCAAATGGGATTTCTACCTTTACCCAATTTCTGGGCTTTCTAAATGTGAGTCAGTGCAGGCTACCTGTCTACCCAGCCCTTCCAAAGGCTTCATGTTGGCTCAGGAGTCAAAGTCACCACGGTGCTAAAGCTCACTCAGGAAAGTGTCACCATACCAGGGCTGAATGCCAGGCTCAAGCAGGCCCACCCACAAGGCCAGTGCCACCATGTGGCCCGCCGTGCCTGAATAGTTCACACGTATGGTAGCTGATGCCAACATCTCTTTTCTTCTAGGAGTCTGGAATTTTGGCAGGTGCCAGGCACAAGGTGCCTATATGCCCAGCCTCCAGTTAAAGCCTTAGCTCTTGGATCTTTCTGCGAGACTCTCGCCTTTCTGGTTGGCAAGGTTGCACAGGCTGATGCCCAGGTGGCAAAGTGAGTCCTGTGTAGCTCCAGGGCAAGGTGGCTCTCGGGTGCCTCTGCCTGGCTTCCTCTGCACTGCTCACTGTGAGCAGAAATCTAACTCACTTTGGTGATTTTCTGCTGCTCTCTCTGCTGTCCTAAATCACAACCACGGGCTTGAGGAATGCTAAGTGTTATAGGTGCTCAAGTGTCTTCTGCCTGGTGGGTGCCATGGGGATCGCCAACACAGGGTCACCATCTCCGCTGGGCACCAACTCCAGCCACTACAGCCTGACTGCCCTGTGTTGGATTTTCCCCCCATGACCTCCTGTCAGCGTGTCCCACCAGCTCCAGTCATGCTGCGGTGCGGTGCATTCGCCAGAGTCTTTGCCGATTGTCTCTTTCCCTTTGTCCTCTCCAAGTTTAAGGGCCACACCACAGAGCTTTTCACTACTTCACCCTGCAACCTGATACAGTATTAGCCTCTGATACAGTATCTGGCGCAGACACACATATTGGTAGTTGTTAAAAGTCTGCTGCATGGATCCATGAATGAGCGAATGACAGCTGGATGGACCCATGGCCCCGTTCTGCCAACCGGGTGTAAGGTGTTCATTGAGAGGCTTTACGAAATTTCTCCCCCAACCGAAAAGTCATGTACAGCACCTCTCTGTTCCCAACCAGACACAAACAGAAAGTAGTGGCCCAAACCATGACGTCGGTTTTCAAACAACCCATGGAAGGGCCAGCTTAGTATCACTAAACAGAAGGGATGGGGAGGACCTGAGCAGGGTGACAGGGGCAGCACCCAGCACCCCCAAGCTGCCCCTCACTGTGGACACCCTCTGAGCTCTTAACCCAACTGAGTCAGGCTTTGCATCTGTGCTGAAGATTACAGGGAGAGACACCTGACAGCAGCAGACACAGTTCTGGGGGATAAGTCAGGACACACTCCTAGGAGAAATAGGGGTGAATGGCAGGGAAGGCTGTTCTGCTCACCGTGGGGGGTAAGAGTGCACCTGGGCAGCTCTGCACGGTTCTCTCGCCAAGGACAGCCAGACACGCACAAGGCATGCAGTTACAGCCCCTGCCCGCCCCACCTGCAATAATGTGCCTATCTGTAGGTGACACCACAGGTTACAGGGCACTTAGAACCTGTTCTGTCCTTGTGCCCTGGGAAGGCTGGACCAAGACGGATGATTAACACATCAAATTCAACCCTAGAAAAAGAATAAGCACAAAAAAAGTAAAGCCTTAGGACTGGGGGACCTGGGGAGCCCTGGGTACAGGGCTGTACCATGTCAGCAGGAGTCATCTTTGAATGCAGAGTTTGGGGAAAGCAGAGGCCAGGGCAGACAGAAAGGCTGAAAATACTCCAAACACCGCACCTGGCTAAGTGTGGATTCAGGGCGGAGCTGCCAGCACCGTGAGTGACTGAGTGAGTGGGTGAGTGAGTGAGTGAGTGGGTGAGTGAGTGAGTGAGTGAGTGAGTGGGTGAGTGAGTGGGTGAGTGAGTGAGTGAGTGGGTGAGTGAGTGAGTGGGTGAGTGAGTGAGTGAGTGAAGCACCTGGAGCAGAGGGGTGAGCCGCCGGGCTCTTACCTGGGCAAACACAACCACCCCGCAGGCGTCATCATTAGCCAGAATGGTGATCTTCACAGAGCCTTGACTACCGATCTCTGCCCCTCCCGTGGGGTTTCTAAGCTGCACTCGAAAGGATTCCTCCTCTTCTGGAACCAAGTCATCCAGGATATTCACGGCTATGATTGCCTCTGTGTCGCCAGGTTCAAACACCAGTTCACCCGAGCTGGCACGACAAGTCCATGTAAAGTAAGTCAACAATGACAGCGAAGGTAAGATATTTACCTAGCAGATTCCTCATGAAATTCTTTACCGAATACCATTACTGTGAAGAATTACAATATTTCATAAGACTGAATCCAAAATAAATGTGGAATACCAATGAACTTGGTAGAGTAGGTATGAGAAATATGAGTAATAACCACACTTCTGGCTGGTAAGTAGTGGCCACCAGGACTTAGAAATCCGATGGCACAGGACGGTGGTGAATACAGAGGCAGAGGCACGGAATGCAGCGCCTACCTGGGAACGAAGTCGGACTGGCCGGAGACCGAGGTCAGCTCCAGCAGGTGGGCGTCGGGGGCGCCGGCCACCCAGAGTAAGCTCTTGCTTGAATTAAGAGATCTCACTGTGACAAATGCTGCAGCCTGAGCAGAAGGGGCTTCCAGCAGGAAGGAGAACTGGTTCCTCCCCGAATCCCAGCAGTAAAGCGCAGACACCTCTGGGCCGGTCAGGAGTACGTGAGCTGTGGGGAGGACCAGGAAACACAGCTAGAGATGTGCTCTGCGCCACGCACTCTCTGCAGGCTCCCAAGCAAGACCTTTCCGACTTGCAAAGCTCCATTTGGACTTTATCTCTTTTCATTTTCGTTTTGAAACAGAGTCAGTCACTAAATTGCCCATGAGGAATTTGATTTTGAGATCCTCCTGCCTCAGTCTCCAGAGTGCTGGGATTACAGGAGTGCACCATCATATCCAGCCCATTTTTGAATTCTAAAGTAAATACAATTTCATTTCTGAACTAACTGGATAGAAATAACAATTTTTGAGGGCTGTGGAATCATCAGTTCAGTCTGACAATGTACCCATACTTTTTAAGAAAAATAAATCATATGCTGTAAAACCCAGATGGATTTGGACTCTTTTGTTTCTATCTCAACGTTTAGGTAAAAGTGGCTTTTTAAAAAGGCAAAATATCTAACATCCCAACCCTAAATATTTCACTTTTGTGTTTTTATTTCTAATCACCACCCATATGAATTTAAAATTGATAGGTATAAGCAGTATTCATAAAAATTCTCAACAATCTTCTGTATTTATAATAGCATACTTTTACATGCTGCTGCATGCATTCATTATAATTTTAATGCATAAAATAATCAAGTTGATCTTAACAATATATTCAGTAATTCCACATTGAATATTTGTTAGTTTTTCAACATTAAGTAGAGGCAGATTGAAAATTGAATCCAATAATTTCACATTCAGCTATATACCCACCCCTTCTTTATTTTTTATTTTAAGGCAGAGTCTCACCAAGTTACCCAGGTTGAACTTCAACTCTCTATCCTCCTGCCTCAGCCTCCCAGAATGCTGGGCTTGTAGGAATGTGTCATCGTGCCGAGCTTGCCAATATTTTTTTGAAATATTATCAGAAAATCATGTATTAGTTACATGTATTAGTTACAAATATTAGTTTGTATTAATTAGAAACAATGGAACATAGTTATATCTACAGAGGCTGAGGATGAAGAGGGCTTTAAATGCTGTGTATAAGAATCTTTGCTTAAAATTGGGATGGGGGTGAGAAATATACACAAATTCCCATCAGTAAATAGAAACATGTTGGAAATAAAGATATCAAATGAGACAGATTTTAGATATTAATATGGTATATATAACCAGAAAGCATGAGTCTTTTCCAGAGGTCACAGTAGGAAGCTTAATATCCTTAATCTTATATATCAAGAACTACAGAACCATGTACAAGGTCATCAACACATACCTGGAAGATTTACATTTAGAAAAAATTATTCCACGAAAAGGCACATTGTCATTAATCCCCTTCAAATATTCTCCCTTCCTTTGAATGCATTTACTGCATTTTTCTTGACACTTTCTGAAGCAGTTTTGGAAGTCTTTTTTTTTCATGTCTTTACAAGATGTGATAAAAAAAATATTGTGAATGCTCCTGCCAAGTTCCATCCAATAGAAAAGAAGCCTAAAAAGATAACTATGTATCCTCATCCACTTTATTCACTGGATCTGGCACTGGACAACATCAGGTTCTTCCACAAAGTCAAAGTGACCATGAAAGCTAAATGCTCTGAATCCAGTTAGGACATTAAGGCCGCCATGACAGCACAACCAAAGACCCTCAAGAAGGAGGAATTTCCAGTACTGCTGCAGAAGGCGGCAAGAACGACGGGGTGTGTTTGAGATGAGGGGGAGCATTTCAAGGGGGTTTAATGGTAATCTGCCCTATACTACATATCCATTAACAGAAGAATGGATAAATAAAATGTGGTAAAATTTACTTTCCTATAAAGAAGTAAAAATCTGAGCCATCTGTAGGAAAATGGATGCATCCTGAGCCCATACTGTTAAGTGAAATAAACCAGACACACAAGCTTAAAAATAGATAGATAGATAGATAGATAGTAGGAAAGAAGGGAGATAAATCCTTTGCAAATGGGAAGAAGGCGAAGAGACAGGAAAGGGGGTGCGAGGGGAGGGAAGTAAACTGAATTAAGATGTGCTATGCTTGTGCGCCAACTCCCCGTCACAACTGCAACCACTATGTGCTACTGTATTTCCTGGAAATAAGGCCCACCTAGAAAATAATGAGCCTTGAAACCAGGGATGAGAAAGTCCAGCCCCAACCAGCCTCTCCCTGCCTTACCTGCCCAACTGGCCAACAAGCAAGGGAACAGTGACACAGGTGAAGCAAGGACAGGCTGGGTGGGACTGGCATTTGTGCTCTCGAGTTTCCAAGGCTGATTATTTTCCAGCTAGGTCTTATTTTGGGAGGGGAAGAGGGTACGAACAAGTACCAATAAAATCCCAAATTACAGAAAAACTGTACAACGAAATACACAAAATACAAATAATCGATTTTAATAGTCACCATATTTTTAGATCACTCCTCATGTTTACAAGCAATTAATTTAAGTAGTTAACTAAGTAGTAAAATTAAGTAAAAATTGCATAAACAGTAAAGAATGTCAAGAAAGGTGCTAGCGGGACACTTAGACCTTTAAACAGTGATGCATTTTGTATAAACCTTTGTAAAACTAGACACATCCAAAAAAGAACACAGTCAGAGGGATCTCCACGCCCCTTAAATTTAGCTGATGTGTAAGCTCAAACACCATCGTGATCTAACGTGACGGGAACCACTGGCGACGGGGCTGGACCTGCTCGTGACGGAACCTTGTCACTTCTTTTCCATCTGACACAAAGGCTGTTTTAGGACCAAGCGCTGCCAATGTCACATAATTTACTGAAACCCATGTGCTATCTGGAGTGATCCAGTGACACGCTGCCACCATTCCAAGTACAACCTGTGTTTCTTACTGAGCTTATCTCACTTCCACACCATTATAAAGCCACCAACTGAAGAGTGCCAGGCTGAATCACTGTAAGCAGGGGGCATCTGTACATGCACGCAGAAGATATTTTCTCAGAAAGTAAACATCTGCACTATTGAGGAGCATGAAACCGAGCCAGAGAATTCACAAGGAAAAAAATCCTAAACTCAACACCAAGGGCTGGATTTGAGATAGTATTGACTATAGACACCTCCTCCACTTAGCAAAACTATAAAAAACAAATAAAACTGAAGTGTGTCAAAGGAAGGCACCTGGATGAGACAGTGGAAAGAGTGTAGGCAAAGTGATGTTTTAGGACTAAATGCCCCAGAGTTAGAAAGTGTTCCTAAGGTTCACAGATCTGGGAATGCAAGGATGGACTGACGGGAGACGGGAACCAGGAGCACTGCACAGGAAGGACAAGGAGGACAAGGGCTCTGAGGAGGGCCTGTGCCACTCTACTGGGCGCTGGGCAGCATCTTGGGAGTAGGGAAGGTGACAGCTGCGCCAGGCCTGGAAGTGAAGATTCGCAACGGTCAAGCGCACACAGGCCATGAGAGCACGAGCGTCTTCTGATCCCCAGAAACCTTGAACTACTAATGCAGAACCCGCAGGGGCAAAGAGAGTGGTGCTTTCATTCAGATGATTCCCAAAATTGGTGATGTCCAGAAGGGACAGCTTTGGTGATGCTGAGAGTTTGGGGGAAATGTTGGGGAGAGGTAAGTATCTCCGCAGTAGAAGAGTACAGAAGTTTAAGCGAGATTAATTTGGGATGTAATAAGTAAGTGTGTGCTGCTTCATGCATAAAGAATTGTCACTCTCCAAGCAGAATTGTCATTGAGAATTGTCACTGTCATAGAGAATTGTCTTTCTCCAAGCAGGTTTGTGATTTGGGCAAATTCATCTGTAGAGTCCCTGAGGTCTGCACACCAAGTTCCTCCGGGCACCGTGACAGGAGACCCACTGACCCACTGGTCATGTCCTTTGCTGACTATCAACACTGCCCGAAGAGGCAGCCTGCCCAGGAGCTGCTCCTGTGACAGCCTGCCCAGGCGTCTCCCGCTGAGCTTGACGTGCCCCACAGCAGCCTGCAGCGGAAATGCCAGAGCCTCAGTAACACACACTCTGCTTTGAAAACTACAGTGGTGACAACTATCACTGAGGTTTCCAGAGTGTGGATGGAAGCACATAGGACCAGAAGGGGCTCTGGGCTCTGCTGGAGCTCAGGAGACAGAACAGGGGGAGCCAGGCTCTCACAGTCCCTTTCTAACTTTTCAAAAACTCCTTCGGTGCAAGTGTTTGCTATCTCTTGATACAGACATCCATATTTTAAAAATATACATTTATGTCGCCTGTCATTTGTCTCTATAAACAAAAGGACATCAAAAGAAATACACTCTCTAGTCTTCATTAATATTCTCCATAATTTACTCATTTTTACCACCCTCAAGCACAGCGCATATCTTAAAAGCACGATTCCTTCTGAAATGCCAGGTCTTCCGGGAGGGTTTAGTAAAGTACCATTTTATACATCCATCATGAGACCAGCTGCCTGGTAGAGCAACACTTCATCAAACGCAACAGGACTAGAATCGTGGTAGCCTTCTGCACTGTTTTTCAGACGACTAAGCAGTTGAAGAGCCCTTACCTATTCCCGAAGCTGGTGTGAAGGGATGGATTCCCTCCACGGCAGCCACACCCAGGGACTGGAAATACCTGAAAGAAGGCTGTCCCATCTCCCAGACGAAAACGTCGACTGAGTTCTCATTTCCTACAGTAATGAAATACACCAAGTCTTCAGATCAAAGTAGCAGACATGGGATGACAAAATTACACAGCAGAACTACAGTGAAAGATTAAATTTAATTTAAACAAGTTTCCTCAGAATCCAGTTAATGTAACCAACCTGCAACTTAGAAAGAATCACTTTAGACTCTTCTAGTATTTACTATAGGAAGTGTACGCACAGCGATTTAAAAAATAATGGGGACAAAATGATTGATGTTTTAGGATTGTTGAGATTTTTATCTATGAAAAGTTCAATAAGCAGAAGAAAGCATTTTCTTATTCAGAGAATATTTTGTGACAATCTTATCAAAAGGTGCTGAACTCTATCGATACTATGAATTACCCATGGCATGCAGAGGATATCTATAAAAAGCTGCACGTTTGTGCTTTGGCTATAAAAGCTTCACAGATACCCTCACTTTACCTACCATCAATCTTATTTGAATGTAACTTTAAAATGGTGGTTCAGAACACCACAGTATTACAAGCATTTTTGTTTCCCAAAATCAATTTATAACTGTAGTTAATATTCATCCATCAGGAAACAGTCTACAGATTTTCTAAAAACTTATGACAAGAGCACTTTTGTAGAAAACACACAATGTAAGTGCTGGGTGATTTTTACACTAACTACAAATGCACTGGAAACGTGGTATCTTCTCACCTAGAGGAAGATCTTTGGCAACAATTAAGTAAACATCATTGCCTGCAGACAGAGTCTCTAGCTGTGCTGCCCCGGTGACAGGCACCTCTTGAGACTTAACAAAGGCACTGCCGGACCATTGGAAGACGAGGGCAGCGAGCCGGGGGTCGACCTGCGAGACGGCCAGGAACTCAGAGCCACCTCTGCTGAACGGGGCCACGGCCAGCGCCCCCTGCACGGGCAGCTTCTGATGCAGCACGAAGCTTCCTCGGTTCCATCGGAAGACCTGTGGGAAACGGGTGCGCACGGACTGCATGATGGGGAACCACAATCCTGTGAGAGTCCCACCAAGGCCACAGGCTATCTCTCCCGAATCCTTGTATTAGTTAGGATACTTTCATAAATGGGGATAATCCCCACATCACCATTTATTCTCTCTTTTTAGCCCTGTGTATGTGTGTGTGTGTGTGTGTGTGTAATGAAACAGAAGTTACTTTGAAATCACTATCAAATATATATCTGGGCAGAGGAAAGGAAAAGTTGAAAATAGGAGAGAGTTAAATCAAACATGAAAGGTTTATAACCAAACACAAAACTTTCTGAGGTTGCAAAGCCATTACCCAAAGCTCCAGTAATGAAGAGAGAAACTACGGCAGTATTTTCCTCTTCCTGGTATCAGTGCTTACAAGATTTCAGGTAGGTGTGTTCAAACATTTAAAATGAAAAGAAAATTCACAATCTATTTGGTTTCCCCTATCACTGGTCACTTGCACAAAGATTTATTCAGTCCACATTTAGGACCTTGGAAAGCAGCACTAAGTGAGGAACCATGGTGGCAAAGCCCTTTTAGTGATTTTATTAAGTCAAATTATCATTATCTGTGGATAACAGGCTCCTCTATGTAGCAAACCTGAAAAATTCCACCAAAATACTCCTAGAATTAATAACCACATTCAGTACAATAGCAGGAAATAAAATCAATTCCCAAAAGTCAATAGTGTTCCTGTACAGTGACAAAGAAATTAGAAAAACAGTACCATTTGCAACAGCACCAAAAAAAAATAAAATTCTTAGCAATTAACCTAACTAAGGAAGTGAAAGACCTCTACAATGAAAACTGCAGTACTGTGAAAAAAAAAAAAAGAGATTAAAGAGCAAATCAGAAAATGGAAAAATATCCTGTGTTCCTGGGTAGGCAAAACCAGATATGCAAAGTGACCATACTTCCAAAATGTTATATAATTTAATGTAATCCAATCAACTGTTATATAATTTAATGTAATACCAATAGCATTCCTCAGAAAATAATCTTAAAATTCATATGGAGCTAGAAGAGACCCAGAATAGCAAAAGCAATCCTAGAAAACAGGAGTATAACAGCAGGCATCACAATATCTGATTTCAAGTTATAGTACAAAGCAACAGTGATAAAAACAGCATGGTGCTGGCACAAAAACAGACATGTAAATCAATGGAACACAACAGAGGCAGCACAAACATAGGCCCTTTGGGTATCTTCTCTTTAACAAAGAAACCAAAAATATACACTAGAGAAAATATTATCTCTTTAACCAATGATACTTGGAAAACTGGTTATCCAGATGCAAAAAAAATTGAATTGAGACCCCAATTTCTCAACACATAGTAAACTAAAATCAAAATGGATCAAAGATCTTAATGTTAAAATAGAAGCACTTAACCTGTCAGAATATAAAATAGTGATACGAACAGGTAAGGACCTTCTGTAAAGAACCCCAGTTGAAGAAGAAATATTACCAAGAACCAACAAATAAGATCATATCAAATTTAAAATTTTCTGCACAGAAAAGGAAACCACAAGTTGAGTAAAGAAACAACCTACAGAATGGGGGGAAAATCTGTCAGCTGTTCCTCAGACAAAGAGCTAGAATATGTAAAGTTAAAAAAAAAAAAAAGCAAAACTAAGTAGACCCCCTAAAATAAAAAAATCAAAAAATGGGCAACTAAAATGAATAGACACTTCCCAGAAAAAAGTACAGGTGGCCAATCAATAAGTAAATACATAAAAAAATTTAAACACTGGCCATGAGAGAAATGCAAATTAAAATAACACCAAGATTCCATCTTATCCTAGAAAGTATGGCAATCACCAAGAAGTCAAATAATAACAAATACTGACAAGGCTGTGGCAGAATAAGAGTCTTCTATATTGTTTGTGTGAATGTAAACTACTACAACCACTGTAGAAATCAGTATGGAGAGTCCCCCAAAAAACTAAAACCAGAACTCCTATTTGACCCAGCTACTCTACTTCTAGGTATTTCCTCAACGGAGTAAAGACATGCACACCTATGTTTACAGCAGCACGACTCATACTCCCTAAGTCTTAGAAGCTGCCTATATGCTCATCGACAAACGAAGATAATGAAAATACAGCATTAATACCCAGTGGGGTACTACTGTGCTATGAAGGATAAACTTGAGCCATTTGTAGGGAAACAGATGCCACTTGAGATCTAACATTCAGTGTAAGCTTAAATATCCCATGGTTTTTCCATATGAGAAATCCAAAATTTAAATAAAGAGCAAAATAAAAGATAGATAATTGGAAATGCAGTTAGGTCTTTTGAAAAAGGGAAGGACGCCAAGAGACGAAGGGAAGAGGATGGGAAGGCCATGAGGAAAGAAGAAAATAAGAGTCGTGTCCATGAACCAACTCCCCGAGGCAGGGACCATTATGTAATGCAGACACGGACCAATAAAAGTAAAAACGTGTAAAGGAATGGAAAGTAAAGGCCATAAGGGCAACCATACAGCCTATCATTCAGACAGGGACCCTTTCAAGAATAAATAATCATAAATAATTGTTCCAAGACAACAACCAAGATCCCACACTCTCCTTGCCAGTGAGGAAATATGGTTATCCTACATGCAGCCTGCATTAAATAACTAAAATTTAAAGCACCCATGACTGGAATTCAGTGAGTAGTTTTAAAATACGGATTGACAAATCAATGTGTAATTTTTAAAATTGTTCCTATTATTCAACAGGGAGCGGATGAGCAGAGGTGAGAGAGGGCAGACCCTGGTTACAGGCTACACTAACAGCGCAGCTGAGAAACAGGGGGGCTTAGCCTAGGGAGACAGGAGGAGAGCTGGAGAGAATTGCATGGCTCCACATACCACTGAGACACAGAGTCCAAAACAGTGCAAATCAGAAGTGACAAAATAAAATGGAGTAATCAAGCAAGAATATCACAGAATTTTCTTGAGCAATTGCAGTTCCAGGATTACTATTCTCCTGAGACAAAAGCAGATGATGAAACACATGTTTCAGAGAGAAAGTACAAAGGTCAGCTCAAGGCATGCGAACTGTTACACAACTAAAGTCTATGTAAGTCATCACATCACCTGGGAGCTGGATTCACAAGTCTGGAACACACACAGAGGCCGAGGTCACCACTTGGAAGACGTCAGCCTGCCGCAGGTATGCAAAGTCCCAGCACTGGGAAAATTAACCAGAGTGAGGAAAGAGTAAGAAACCTGAAATTTAAACCCAAAATGAATTCTGGAAAACCCTGAAGATTCCCGCAGAAAAAGAGAGAAGCAACTGGCCAAGGAGAATGAGCAGGATGACACATGGCATGACAGAGAGGAGGACAGTCTGTGTGAGGATGTGCCCGTCACTTGCTGATGAAAAGCAAAGTCAGATGAGGACAGCCACAGCCCCTGGAGTCAGCAACTGTCACTGTGAACCCTAGGAAGTAAAGACACTGAGGGAGAAAAGGAATGAAGCAAAGACGCAAAGCAGGTAAGATCGGTGAAGAGATTTCTCTTAAACTGTGATTCTCAAGTACTTGTGCCAAGGGAAACACTGCTACCCAGAGAAAATGCCTGTGGTGGAGGGGAAACAGAAGCCTTGGGAAGAGAAGACGGGCACCCGTGGGAGGGGACAGACTGTGACAGAAGGGGGTGGACTGTGACAGAAGGGGTCTTCCCCCATCGCTGCAGAAGGGAGCACAGGACAAGGTTTCCAGTGAGATTTGTAATTTGGTGCTGGGAAGATAAGCAATCTCTCCTGTGGCAGCTTTCACTTCAGCAAGATCTTCAGCAGAAAGTGAGAAGAAGCAGGTACACAAGTCTGAGTGATACAAGTGATCCATAAGCATTATGGGGATTACAAGATGTAGTTAATTTCCAGGAGAAATGCAGAGTTTCTGGGGTGGCGCTGGGTGCCCAGATGATAGTGCTAATCACAGGGTTACAGTGATGCCTTCTGTCTGGCTGTGTGACTTTCCTCCATGAAATTCTCCAACTCAGTTACATTCTAATTAAATATTCATGATTATTCCATTTGCTCTGACTCTCAAAGAAAGCACAATATTCATAACTCTGTTGTTTAAAGCTTAACCGTGACCAATCAATATTTCCATTCTCCTTTACTGTTTTGCCACAATCACATCATGGTTCTCTTTTGTACAAAATCTACAGACCATATCTGATAGCATTTTATAACCATTATAGTATTTTTAAAAAGGGAAAAAACTTCATTTTAAATGAACCAAACCTGAGTTAATTCGGAATCATTTCTTTGACTTGCAACAATTAAATAACCTTGATTGTCGGAAGTAAAATATCTCACTTGAGAACTTTCCAAAGTAATAATTGTTTGGACCTGCAACAAAGAGTAGGAATAAAAGTGTAAAGGAGATTTTAACTAATAATGGCAATGAATATAGTAACAGTATGAATATTTAAAGTTCAAGACTTGCAGAATTACTGGAGCTGTGAGTATGCATACGTAAGGGTCATTTCAAGAAAAAAACACCCCTGATCTAAGATTCTTTACTATAATAAAATTGTACAGATTTGCAAAAAGTCCTTTGCCACCCTAACATAAAGCATAAATTATCCTCCATTTTGATTAATCTTACAAATCTGAAGTTTTTAAGTAAAGCAATCTATGGGGAAAAAAATGAAGGTTTTTTTTTTACCAGTAATAATTTGAATCCAGATGTTAATGTGTATACACTATTAGCAGAAGACTTTTCTCCATTTCTTTCTTTATGAGTGATCACAATGTAGGGGGAAAGATCAATATGAAAGGCCTCACATATTTTAGGATTTTCTATATTTATATCCTAGAAAATGAGGAATAACAATAATAATAGTAATCCATGCTGCATCCACAATTGATCAGTACATTTTTGTTCATGCACGGTAAAACAAATGATGTTTACCTCAAGTGGAAGAAAAATCCCTTGCCATCGATAAAGAGTAAATGATGATTTTCTTAACATGACACCATAGACTGAATCTTCCAAAGTAAAGAAACACCAGCCAGAAGCTGACTCATTCAAAAAACTTTGAACTATGGAAAAAACAACATCCATTCCTCCTAAAAAATATAAATAATAATTTACCATTAGATAACCACTGCCAAACCTTACCTACTAGAAAACTTCAAAATAGTAACTAAAGGTAATGGTTTTTAAAACACAAGAGCTGTATCAATACTTTGCTCTGAATCCATACAGACTTTTGCAAGGCAGGCTTAAAAATACATACTAACTGAATAAAGGGAAATCTGCTATGATTCTACCAAATTTCATAAACATGATGAAAATACAACTGAAAAGTTGTTAAAGCAAAAAGTTCCTTAAAGAAATATGTCAAATGTTAGAGTTTTACAACTTACACTATTTTGAAACCATGCCTACCCAATGATCTCTCATTTTATATTTTATTTATTTTAAGAATGCCAATACAGAATTTTATCAAACTGCTAACTTGCACATTTTCTAAAATTTCGTGCTATAAGAGAGAAAAACAGAAAACTCCTATGCAATCACTATGCATATAACAAAGTTTCGATGACCTATTTTTTACTATTTTCCAAAGAAAGTACATTTATTTTCAAACTCTGGCCAGTCATGTGAACAAGATGCAGCAAGAACAAATGTCAAGATGGAAAGCCAGGCTTCTTATAAGTGACTGGCTGTATTTAGATTACCATTTCAAAAAAGCATAATGTCAATGCTTATGTGCAGTACCCATTAGCAATTTCCTTTCCTAAAAGTTCAACATTCTAAATTCCCAGTTTGCCACCTTTTGAATGGGTTCCAAAGCTTTTTCACTGGAAGTCTTGAATGACCTTGATGTGGGCACAAATCCTTATCCACTGTGACTCAAGAAGGTAGTAAATAAAGATTAAATAATCACTGACACTTGAGAATCTCCATTCTCACAAGAACTTCCAGAAGGCACACACAGAGCCCAAGCACTAAGGAGAGAATTGAGCTAGAAACCGTATCCTTTCCTGGTTGCCTTCAAGGCATCCACACTACTCCATTATCCCCTTCTGTTCTAAATATTCACTCTTGCTCTGTCTCCTAGGCCTTTTCTACCAGCACTGAAACATGCCTGCTTGGATCACTGCATACTAAGAAAACAAAACAAAACAAACCTCTTAATCCTACACATCACTACCTTCTTTAGGTCCTACCTCCTCGGCCACACTTCTTGAAATAGCTGACTAGTTCCTCCATCTCCACTCACAGTGTTACTGTCTCACTAAACAAACGGCTCCTGCTGTGGTCACTGATGCTTTTGATGTTGCTAACTATAATGGTTACAGTTTTTGGTCTTCATCCTATTGGACTCCTGGTCAGCAGATGATATAATTTACCTCTCCTGCCACATAAACATACTCTTCTGCTGCTGTCTACAATCCTGGACTCCCCTGGTCTCTCAGTCTTCTCTGTGAGGTCGTCAGGCTACTCAGCTACCAATTCCTCTTCTGAATTTCTTTCCTTTGTGCACAGCAGGACCCTCCATCCAACACTACAAGCAGGAAACCTAGCAGTTAGCCTTGCCTCTCCCTCCCATTCACCTCCACATCCAGTCCATTACTGGTTTGAGCTACCATCATCTGTTGCCTTCTTGATTTTCTCCCTGGATCCTCTCCTTTCCTCTGCAACAACGGATTCTTTCTGGGTCACTATGAATAACATCAAATGCAAACTTCACCACACGACACCTCCTTTCTCCATTTCTGAATCATTCAAAGGCTTAGTGGGAAAAAGCTCAATCTCTTAACCTCAGGATACAAGCCTGACATCCATACAACTTTTTCAAGCTCTTCAATGATCTGGTCTTCAGTAGCTAAGCAAGCTCCAAACTCTCCCTTATCTCTACACCACTGTCTACTTCAGTTCTTCATTCATGACGTCTCCTCATGCCGCAAGCCTCCTGTCTCCACAGCTTCCCACTCTCATCTCCAGGTTCCTCCAGCCTGGTACTCTGCATAATCCATCCCCACTTTGCACCCCGTGTTCTTAGCACTTACCGCTTCCCCTTTAAATCATGCATTGTAGTTTCAATGACTCAGTGGCTTTTACTTACCTGATGACTTTCTGGGAGCTGCTGAATTCTAAGATCTATGAACCTTGTACCTGGCTTAGCACGTGAGGGGCACTCAATACGTTTTTGTGGATGCAATAACAGCATTAGCTATCTATTCCCTACTTTCAATGAATTTGCAAGACACAAACCATGAAAACAATATAAATCTTACACATGTGGGATTTCTTAGTTATGGAATTTTGCTTATATGAGAAACAAAACATACTCATGCCAAAGGCTGTTTCAGATACTGTCTCCCACTGCACGCTCACAGCTAAATCAATGCCATTGGTACGCGATACATTCAAGTACACAGCCCTGTTGGCCTCTTCAATGTTAACAGAGGTGGCTCTAAAGAGAGAAACAAATGGATTATGGAAAACAGAAAAAACAATAATTTATACATTTTTTAAAATGTACACATTGCTAGCACATGTATGATACATTACTAACTTTATGCAACTTAAGTAACCTCCACAAATTTTACATATTGGGGAGACTAGATTCTAGTACTACAAAATTATTCAGTTATGGAGTTTTTCTGAAAGTCTAAATGCAGTACTCTCATGATATAATATTAAGAAAATATTGAGCACCAGAAACTTTACATTATACATTCTAAACAAGAAATAAAACTACCATTTCTAAATGTCTTCACACTTAAATCAGAAACATCTGACTGGGGGAAAATGAGTTGGGAAATTTTCTGTATTCTAATAAATATTCATCTCTTAAAGTACTTTTGAGATATCAAATATAAGTATGTTTAGCTCTCAGAGGAAGTTTTAGAATTACAGTCATGTTGACATGTGATTGAAGAGTCATTCATTTGGCCTGAGTAACGAAGTACGTTTCATATTTCTTGATTTTCAATATTTAAAAAAAAACACCAAATAACGCAGGCCTTTACTTGAAAGCCTGAGAATATAAAAACCCTAATGACATCATTTATATCAGATGAGCTTAGCCTTTGGGTGCTTCCAGTTATGACAGTGAGCTTACAGCCTCTCTGAATCCATCATTGAGAGTCATTCTAAAAGTCCCTTTTTGTGCCAGATGGGGTGACATGTGTATGTAATCCCAGTACTTGGGAGGCTGAGCCAGGAGTTCAAGGCCAGCCTGGGCTACATAGTGAGACTCTGTCTCAAACAAACAAACAAACAAACAAACAAGTCCCTTTTCAAATAATCAGATGTTTCTTACATCCAAAAAACATTCCCTCCTTAGTTTCCAAAGTGATATGTCCTTATTAATGAACTATACCTATTTTCAACAGCAGAGATACTGAATAGTCCCAAAGGGGCTTGGTTTTGCAAAACTGTTATCAGGGTTTGCACATGTGCCCCCAGTCTAGCACCTCCAGTTGGGTTGAACAAGGTGCAGACAAAATGCTCATCCATTTCTGGTTCCGTGTCTAATATGGCAGCTATGTGTAGGGCCTGAAAATAAAATCAAAAGATACAGTTTCCAGAATACAGTTTGCAACACACAGAGAGAAAACTTTATTACACATTCTGACAATAAAATGATGTTTTCAGAAACACCACCTTTTTTCTTTGTAATAGTGATCCCCACAATGCAATAGTTGTAACTGTTTCAAGGTACTTGTTTGCACATTTTCAAAACGGGGATATATTGCAATAAAGCGTCTAAAAAATAAATATTTTAAGCACTTAAAAATAACTCATTAAAAAATTAAATTCACATCTTCATTTTTGCTAACTTTTTATGCTGCCCTAACTGTATAGCTTTATTCATTCCATTCTGAACTAGGATTCACTGAAGTGTAGTAATCAGTACAGGTGCCAGTAAGAAACAAACCAAATCTTTACCAGCAGGAGAATGGAGCAACAAACTGGGATCTCCACCGAAACTGTACTCAGCAACAAAAGAAACTGCAGATGCATGCAACCATACGGATCTCAACATGATGCTGAGGGGAAGCAGTCAGACACAGAGGAGGAGAAACCATATGATTCCCATTACACAGAGCCCAAGAACCAGCAGAGTGAGTCTGTGATTACAGACATTAGAAAGCAGTTTCCTCTGGAAGGGGCAATGGGCGAAAGGGACACTTCCAGGTGACAGACCCATTAAATATCTTAATCTGAGCAGTCGCAGAGGTGCATGCATCTTTTAAGTTACTCCTGCAGGCCTTTAAGATTTGTGTATCATATTTCAACACTAAAACAAATGGGAAAAAGTAGTTAAGTGGATTAAAATTTAATCCAGTTTGCCCTAACATTTAATTTCCCTAATGAACAGAAAGGTGTTTCTTCATACTATGAAAAGGCAATTTAAGAAAAAAACAATTAAAAAAACCCTTAAAATATACAAAAATGTAAAAAGATTTAAAAATGAAGAAAAAGACGTGAAAATGGCAACCTCATAATAAACTTCAAACTTGAATTTTTGTATCACTTCAGAATTTAAGTGGGTCTTTGAGCAATTAGAAGCTTTAAATTTCCAAGAACATTTTTAAATGCTGAACATGAGAGCACACTGAGTTTACCCAAATATATCATGGGGAGACCCTTTAACTAGATGAACTGTTCTGGATGGAAGTCATACGTATATTACTTTGGAATTATATTTTATAAAGTCAGCTTGAAAAAAATGTCTAAAGCTTGCATAATTATCTGAAATTTAAACTGTGTTTTTAAAAAAATAAAGCTTGGTAACGGGAACAGAAAGTTAAATATGTAGGAAAACAAATTTGGGAGGTAAACCTCTGTGAGATCACATTCATAAACTCAAATTCAGCCTTTTTTATTCCATGTACTATTCCTGTTCCCAAACAATCTACCTAAAATAAGCAGTTGCGTTTTGTTCAGCCAAACTATGGCAAAAACAAATGCCAGAGTGGGGCCTGGAACTGAGTTTCATTTATGCTGAATATCCAGTGTAAAGGGAATCATACCATTTAAATGGGCTCGAAGTTGAAAATGGCCATGTGGTTTTTGGTGTTTGTCCCTCCCTCTGCCCCTGGAAGAGCTCACTTCTCCAGCTGCACTTTCTGCAGCCCATCCGGCCTTGCGGCTCCTGTCTCCATGCCTCTACCTACAGCCTGAACCCACTCTTTTCCTGAGGCCCCGGGTGCAGGTGCCCCTGTGGAGAAGCTTCTGTGGTACTAACGCGAATCCCATTCTTGTTACAGAGCAACGCGGTACCTTAACTCGGACTCCTGCTTCCAAAACAATGTAGCCGCTGGAAGGCGTGAGGTCCCTGGACTCCTCCGAAGAGTTCACTCCGGTCACCACAAACTGCACGGTCACTGTCCCGAACAGCCCGTGTGTGGGCTCCCGCACCACGTGCAGCACCGCCACGCTCTCCCACGCGTGGCCAGCCACGGGCTCCCGCAGGAGAAAGTGCTGGCTGTTGTTAAAGGACAGGACCCCAGGGCCATCGTCGTTGGCCAGGATGGTGATCACTGCTGCGAGAGCAAAGAACGGACGGCGTGAGGGGCAGAAACAGCACGAAGTCTACACGCCGGTGGCAGCAGCACAGCTGTTTCTTTGTACAGGAGGCCAATTCTTTACGATCGTTATTTTAAGCAAAATCTTTCTTTTTAAAGAGGAAAGTTGTTTAAAGCACTTAAGACAATGCCCTTTTCCCCGTGATATAAAAAAGCCCAGTAATCCTGGAAGCGAGGCAGGCTTGTGAAGCTGGTGCAGCCAGGTCTCTCAGGAGTCCCTCGCCCTGCCACACGGAATGTTGAGAGTGAAACCATGACCACTAGAAACAGGAACCAGGCACACAGTGCAGTTCCTAGCTCAGCTTTGCTACAGACGGCAGAGTCCTAGGGATAATGCCCAGCTCTCAGGTACAAAGGATGGCAAGGGAGGGGCGAGCTTCCACTGTTTTCTAAATGAAATGCTTGTCCTCAACGAAAATGCACAAGAAAAAAAATTATTAGAATTATAAGAGTCAAAAACACAGGCTTAGAAATCTCCAAATATCAAGAGCTTTCTATTTTTACAACCATTAATAAAAAGATTAGTAACTGCAATAACCAATACTATCAACGACTTACTAATTTTGCATCTATATAACTTATCTAATTGTCACAGTGACTCTGCAAGGTAGAGCGGATTATTATTCGCATTTCACAGAACCTGCAACTGATCATGGCCATGCGAAGTTCAGAAGCTAGGAAGCAGTGGAGCCGTGTGCAAGGCCAGGAAGTATGCTCGGCGGCACACACGCTTACAGACTACCACAGCACATCCGTGTGCGCCCCGCTCACAACAGGAGGACACCTGGATGCTAACACGGAAACCCTAAGACCCACAGAAAGAAAACCACAACATCACAGGGTGCGACCATGGTGGGTACTGTCATCCAGTACTGTGCACGAGCCCAGCACTGCTGGAGGTGCGGACCCTGACCCCCCAGAGCATCCCTCCAGCACGTGGGGTCAGGAGCCCCGCTGTCTTTCTCAGCATGGGACAGTCCTGAGCTCTGTCCAGCCCAGGGTCACAGACGTCAGCAGGACTGAGAGCTGCCAGCAGCTCTACCACACTTTCTGTCAGCTTTGGACACATGAGAAAGTTTCACATTAAAACCCAACAGCCAACGGGTGTTTCATTCTCTCTGTGACAGCAGGGCATTGGTTTATACAGTCTAGGACAAAAATATAGCTGTATCCTTGTCTTACACACTACTGATGAATAAAGTCCTTGCAAGGTAGATAATAAACATAAATAAAAATGATGATAAAGTATATTCTTCATAAATATTTTACTTTATTCTAGTATTTTAATGCAGTAAGATATTTTAAAGTGGATGGAAAGAAATAAATAGGATTTAACAAATTATTAGAAAACATTTGATATTTTATAGTTTTAAAAAAGTTTTTGAATATAAGGCATCATAATAAATGCCAGCCCAGGAGAAATATTTGTGATGTACTTATGAAATCAAGGATTGGCTTTACATAGCAAGAATATTCCTACAAACCAATACAAACACAAGCCACATAAAAGTACACAAGGGACCTAAAAAACAGAACCATTCAAAGAAAAATAACCAGAGTCAAACTCACTAATAAAAGGAAAACATGCAAAAATGTTGAATATGATCACATATTCTTCATCCACTGGATTCACTGTAAAAATTCAAAGACATTCGAGAGGCTGAGGCAGAATTATTGCAAGTTAGAGACCTTTGCAGCCTGGGCTACAAAGTGAGTTCAAGGCCAGCCTAAACTGCATAGCGAGACCCTGTCTCAAAAAGACACACACACACACACACACACACACACACACACACACACACACACACAAAGACAAAAGGAACTGCTGCAGAGGACGGGGAGAAACAGCTGTCAGAGCACTGGGAAATGCAGACTGGACGGAGGCGGTGGCCCTGTCCCCCAACTCAATGCCCACTGTTCTAGACACGGTCCTAAACATCTCTGCTGCTAGGACTCAGACCCAAGGGCACTCACTAAAGCTTTATGAATGTCTGGGAACAATCAATAGATCCACTTTCAAAGCACTTACTGTTTTGAGAAATGTTTTAAATATGGAAAATCAGAAGCCTAAAGCCCAGTAGAATCCAGTGATGTATTCCTCCCTCTTGCTCACGGTGGCAAGCATGTAACCAAGATAATCCTGATCAGAATTACTGTAAGACGTAAGAATGCCTCAATCTGAATGCCCTCGCTTTCCTGTTACGTGGAATGCAGAAAAATGATGCTGACCACTGTCTGTCTTGTAACAGTGAGTACATCAGGTTTGGAATGAAGCCAATGCTCCAAAATGGCAAAGATACAAGAGGAAAACAGCTCCGTGAAAGCATGAAGTCTTAGTCCTGCCTCGTCTAAGGTCATATGTCTTTGAACCCTTAGAATGAATCCATCTGAACTGCAGTTTGAATTGTTTATACATAGGCAGTTCTTTTGGAGGGTGGGTATTGAGACTCAAACTCAGGACCTCATGCTTGCCAAACATGTGACCCACTGCTGAGCTGTACCCCTGGCCCCTACATAGGCAATTCTTAACAAACACCATGTGTCCATTCCTATAGTCCTGCACCTATAACTCTTTATGTTCTACAAGAAAACCATTTCATCTCAGGCATATGCTTTCTGAATATGAAACTGTTGTAGCTTGGCATAACTGACACCATCTTGAGCCCTGCATTTAACTAGTGCCCTGTATTCAGCAAAATGGAAAATTACTCAGGGTATAAGTCCCATGAGAAAAGCAGAATGAGCTGTACCTATAGGAGAAAAATTAACCTGCTCAACACAAGAAGCAGGATACAGGTGTCAACCAAAAATTAATGAAAGATTCAAACTAAATTGTTTCAACAGGATGTCTCTTGTGATTCTCTCTTTTAAAAACTCTGTAACTTTCCAGTTCGGGGCCACTTGTTTGGACCCTGAACCAAGGTGATCCGTATATGAGTGGTACTGAGCTCAGTTAATTAAATTCCAAATTTATCAATTTGGCTGCTTGGATTCCTATATTGTTGTTCAAGAACCCACCTCATTTGGGGGCTGGCCCTGGATTATAGGATCCAAGCCTCTCTTTGAGGACACTGTTCCTCAGGGGGACTGTTGAGAGACATTCCTAGCCCTGAGGATTCTCTTTGCTTCAAAGAGAAACCAAAACCCCCGGATGCTAATTTGGAGTGAGCAGTCCAGATCCTTACCAGTAAGATTGTTCTAGTTTTTGTTGTGGGTGCCCCTTGGGCATCCTTGGGAGACTTTGGGCTCAACATTAGTTTCCAAGATCGCATTCTCAGACCAAGATATTGGCTGACACTTGTTGGCCATAAGGTCAAAGCAGTTCTTGGTGTCAGTCTGTTAGTCTCTATCTTTGTTTTGTTAATTTTGTTTGTCACCAGTTTAATTTTTGTTATTCGGCTGTTATTCATGTAACTGGGTCAGTCTGCTTTTGCTTTTTGTTGCCTTTGCAATGTGTTCTTAACCATTTTCAGGAATTTCTTCAGAGAGCCCCTTCCTATGGTGAATCTGTTTATCCAGGGAAGTTCCAAACTTTTTTGTAAATTTAAATGGCCCACTTTAGGAGTCTCTTGGCCTCTAGAAGGGACTTTTAACCTCTCTTTGTGTTAGTAGGTCTACCTCAACTCTGAAAAACAACAGCACTGCTGCTGCTGTTGCCACTACTGCTGCTGCTGCAGGTGCCCCACCCAGCAGGTCCCCTGGTGAGAGGGGGTACTCACCCCCCATCTGCAGTCCCTGCACCCATGTGCCCCCACACCCTGAAACCTGAGGACCAAGCTCCCATTGCAAAAATTAGCTGGTGGGGGGCTTCCTCCTCTGCATGCTGAGCAATCAGGCAGACCAGGACAGTTTAACTGTTTCCTGTCCAGCGACTCCTGGCATAGCAGCAGCAGCACAAGCAACCAGACAGCAGCAACCTGAGAGGAACCAGAGCCAGAGCTAAAGCTAAAGTCCACACCAAGCGGCAGGGGCAATGGTGGCTTCCAGGTCTCCGAGGCCAAGAGCACAGGCAGTAATGCAGCTTCCCTGATGGACACAAGCCCGGCCGGCTGTAGCACCCCTTTTCTGGGCTTCTGCCCCAAGTCCCTCACTTGCCCTATTCAAGGTAAGGAGGCTCGGCTACGGTTTCACCAGACTAATTTGGGTGCTTTTAAAAGCAGCTACTTGAAAGCCAACTAATCTGTCTAAACAGAGATAAAGTAGGAACCTGACAAGGCTCCATCTGCATTCTTGGAGTGCCTCCTATACACTTACTGATCCGGAGGCACCTGAGAATAGATGTGTCTTAAATATCACATTTCTCTTCCAGTCGGCCCCCGATATTAAAAAAAAAGCTCCAAAGACTAAGAAGATTCAGAGGCAAGGCACTCTCAGAGTTAATGGAGATAGCCCAAAAGGTCAGCTTCTTGGGGGACACAGAAGCGAGCTATTCAATCAATCATACAACAACCAGTTGGTCCCTTGACTCAAACCAAGATGAGCATTCAAAGAGCAACTGGAAAAACAGAGGCTTATCCATGGACTCAGGCCAGTATTATGGATTTGAGCAGAGGGTCCCTAACCCACTTTTTCACTGTCGTGCCCAAATGTCCTTATCCCCTGATTGGATGAGACTTGCTCCACATGTTACAGGCTCAAACCTCTTTTGAGAGCACAAACCCCTGGGTGACTCTTGGGTTTCACAGAAAGACTAGAGGTCCCAGAAAGCTAAATCAGAGGTGACTACCACAGCTCCTTCTGCTGTTCTTTTTACTTGTCCCCTGACTAAAGGATACTTGTTTCTGGTGGACTCACCCCTGGCAGACTCCCCTCCAACTTAGTTGCGACAAAAATGGCAAAAGGAGATTCCTGGGGTCTGGGCAGAATTGCCCACCAGGATTTGCAATCAACCTTGTAGTCACCCTTAACCCTGGGGCCATCCAAACCTGGGTCTGCCAATATCCACTCAGCTTACACGCCAAGAACACAATTTCCAAGTACATTCAAAAGCTAAAAGAGGCCAATATCCTGATTCCTTGTAAGTCAGCCTGGAATACGCCTTTGCCACCTGTCCAGAAGCCTGGGACATAAGACTATTGGCCTGTCCAAGACCTCCGAGAGGTAAATAAGAGTCATGACTCTACACCCCACTGTTCCTAACCCATGTACTTTGCTCAGTTGGCTGCCTCCTATGCACACCTGCTACTCCACATTGGACGTGAGGGATGCCTCCTTCTCCCTACCACTGGCTCCAGTAAGTCAGCCCCTCTTCACCTTTGAGTGGACAGACCCTAAGATGGGGGAATCAGCACAACTGACCTAGATGTGCCAACTCTATTTGATGAGGCCCTGAGGTAGGATGTGCAAGATTTTTGGACAGAACCTCCCACCGTCACAATGCTTCATTATGTACATGATTTACTGCTGGCCAATGCAGACTTGGCCTCTTGTCTGAAAGCCAAGGAGGCCCTATTGAGAGACTTAGACAAACGAGGCTAGCAAGTCTCTGCCAAAAAGACACAGCTCTGCTGGCCCAAAGTCACTTATCTGGGATATAAAAATAAAAAAACCCAGACTTTGTCAGATAAAAAAAAATTGAGGCTATCTTAAAAATCCCTTCCCCAAAGACCAAAGGTCAAGTTAGAGAATTTCTAGGTGCTTTGGGCTACTGCCGGTTGTGGATCCTGGGTTTTGCTGAAATGGCCCAGCCACTCTACACCTCTCCTGGCGGGGATCCATCTGGACATTTAACCTAGACTGAGTTAGAGGAACAAGCTTTCAATGATTTCAAACAGGCTCTCATGAATGCTCCAGCCCTTGCTCTTCCTGACTTAGCCAAACCTTTCCAATTACATGTGCTCAGGAGTCATGGGATCACCTAGGACCCTGGAAGAGGCCTGCTGCCTCTCTTTCCCAGCGACTAGACCCCATGGCTACAGGGTGGCCAAACTGCCTATAGACAACTACAGCCACCACAACCAAGGAAGCCACTGTTGACTATTGGCCAGAGACTCCAGAAAGTGGCCCCACATGCTCTGGAGACACTATCGTAGTCGCCTCCTGATAGATGGCTTCCCAATGCTCGCGTTGTCCAATACCAAGCCTTTTTACTGGATACTGACTGCATCGAGTTCCGGTCTCCCTCTGCCCTCAGTCCAGTGACTCTCCTGCCTGATGATGACCCCTCAATGCCGATACATAATTGTATGGACATTACTGACCCGGTCTCAAGCCTGTGAGCTGACCTGAC